>CM055072.1:34328411-34343245 GCA_029204045.2 Tillandsia leiboldiana | reverse complement strand
AACACCTCGATGCTGTCCCACCCAGCCAAACAGAAAGGGTCACCGTGTGCCTCTGGATCCGTGCCAAAACTCGCAAAGGGAAAGCGCGATCAATACGAAAGATGAAGCCTACCTCTTAGGATCTGTCGCGCAAGATCACAGAAAAAGGAGCTCGGGGTAGCCCAGGGGAGCTAAAACACTGCTGCTGCGCCGAAGAAGAACACTAGAAGCAACGTCGCGCCGCGCCGTAATGGGGAACCTCGGGATTCGAGCCTCCACAAATCCCAGAACTTGGCAGAAGATCAAGACTTGAAGATGAAAATCTTCCAAGAAGGAGCTCGGGGAGCAAGCTTGGGTGAGAGGGAAAAAGCCAAAGAAGAGGGCTCGGGCTTCCTATTTATAGGCTGAGAAAAACATAGAGAAATACCCAATGTGTCCCAAGTTCCGGGCGCGCACAGTGCGCCCGCCCAGCCCGCAGTTTTTCGGGCGCGCACATTGCGGCCCGGCCGCCAAGATTCGGGCGCGCACAGTGCGCCCGTCCACCACACAGCCCAGTCCGCTAACACCCCGGGAGCCCATGCACCGGTGCACCTGCGCCCCCAATGGCGACGCGACACGTGGCCCGGCCACCCGTGCACCGCGCACGTCGCGCCGTGGACCGCGCACGTCGCGGCTGACCCGGGCCCGTACGGCCACTGCCCCGCCGTACGGCCACCTGCCCCGGTCAACGACCCCACCGATTGCGTGGACCGGGAGCACAACACCGACCAACTACATCCCGCCACGTGTCCACCCGGTCTACCGTGCACCACCACGCCTGCTCCGTGAACCCAGACCACAACACCGACCAGTGAAAACCTGCCACGTGTCCCTTCCCGGTGCACGACGGGCCGCGTGGACCGCGCACCTACCGCGCCCCCCCCGCGCGCCTGCCCGCGCCCCTGTGCGCCTGCCCCCGCCGGCCGCGCGCCGCCTGCCCGAGCGCCCTCCGCCGCCTTCCGCCGCTGCCCCGCCGCCGCCAACCGTCCGCCGGCGATCGCCGGAAACACTGTTCCGGCGATGAACAGTAAACCGCAGCCCAAAAACATCAAGTAAATAGCCCATCTTGACCGTTTCCGCGCGCTGATTCCAAAAACGACGTCCATTTGCCAAATTCCAAACCTATAATTCGCCGGAGGCTCCCGCAAACCCCAAAACTGCCAAAACTTCCGGGAGCCCGCTTTTGGGTATCCGGACTCAGAATGAGGCAAACAAAAAGCCATTTCCCAGCGTTTTTCCGCACCGAACCCAAATCCACCCTCTGTGTTGGCCAAAAATCCTTTCCTAAATTCGGCAAAAAGCACCGAAGGCCAATACACCCAACCAAAGCTCACAGGGTCCCATCTCTTGTGTCCAGAATAGGCCGCCGACACCGCCGACAAGCCACGTAGGCTTCCAGAAGCTGCTGGTCCAACACTGTAGAAGCCTGCAAAGTTCCGGGTCACCACATCCTCCCCCACTAAAGAAAAGTTTCGTCCCCGAAACTAAGGCAACTCCCAGGGAGTCTCAAAACCAGGGGTCAAAATTCAACACCGCCGTCTCCAGCTCCCAAGTCACCAATCACTCCCCGTGATTACTCCTCGCAACAACAACAGCAACAACCAGTACGGCATAGCCGATTGCGCAATTCCCTCACCTCACGAGTCGGAATTCGCAACGGGCGTCCCTCGTACTCCAAACTCTCACAGACCCCAAAAGGAACGAGTCAATCACGGGTGAGGGGTCCAAAACATGACACTCCAGAGCTGAGACGCAGAAAAACCTCAAAAACTCCAACAAAAGGCGGGGGAAAAGGAACAACAGCCTGAGTACACGCTCTAAAATCACACTCAAGAGCCAGCTCAACCAAAGCGACCCGAACACATCCGCACAGACACCTGCACAGAAAAGGGGCCCAAACAAGCAGGGGTTCACACTCGGTCGCCCTCAAAACTCAACCACCTAAGTGGATTGCTCAGCCGCAGCCTTTCATCAAAAGGGATCCTCAGGGACACAACTCAAACCCTGCACACAAGGATGGCCCCACACAGTGCCAGCTATGGAACCGCCAAACCTGACTACAAAGTAGCTCTTCTGCTCCAGGCATCCGCCACCACAGTGGCTCTGTCGGGGTGATACTGGATGCTCACAACATCCAATGGTGGCTCTACAGCCACTACGGGAGGTATCACAACAACTCGCAAATCCATCTCCCACCACTGACTAGGTTAGAATCGGCGCTGGTACCAATCTCATCACCCGGTCATCAAGTTCTGCTGGCACTATCCGGTCCAAAAACTCCTCACCCCAACAATGACCGTCGATCTCGGCCAGTCTTATATAGCATCCACTTTGGCCGAATTTCCACCGCCGCCCCTTCGGCTAGAAGAAGTAGTCCAGGAAGATATGCTCTCGAAGCTAAAATTTGTACCACAACGACTAGGCATAAAGCTTCATCCCCACAGACTTGTCACAACGACTACAAATGCTGCACAAGCTCTAAACCACTCAGGGAGGGGGTAAAACCAAAATATCCCAGGAGAACGCCGCTATCAACCCGTTCAAGGCCAATAGAAATACAAAATTCCTCAATCTAGAGGCAACAGGGCATTAGTCAATCCATTGGCTTCACTGTACTCGTAATGCCCCTACTGTGTCCTGAACACCATCTAGACAGTGCCCTCAGCTGAAATTCCAAATTGGCGCAGGCATCACACAATATCTGCCGAAATATACCTCCTTCAAAAGGTTCTAAATAATACCTGGACTTGCCTGGACTCCGATCCCAAAGGGCTCTCACCGTCGTGTATCAACGACGTGGCACTAGGTCAAACAGACCCTCTATCCATCAAATCCACGCACCTAAGAACTCAACTCTCGTAGCTCTAAAGGCGGTATCCAATGAGGGGCTAATGAAGTTGGCGCGGTTTCCAGAATCACGTCAATCGCAATCTTAATCTTCCTTTCTGGCGGCCTAATCATCGGCTTAGGTGGACTTACACCTGGGATTTCATGGACAATAGGGACATCCTTAAGTCCCGCTGCCGCCGTAGGCACCTCTCACACGGACGCTGTAACCTGTGTGCTCAAAAAGTCTCAACAAACAAAATGCCTTCCATTATCCGCCTCGCAGAAAGTCAAAGTCCTTTCTCTCAGCAGTCAAACATCCTGTGGCACTATGCCCAACCGATCCCAAGCACTGGGTCATAACACTGAGCTGCCGTAGAAACCAATAAGTCTGCCGGCATAACTTACGGCCTCTGCTGCACTGGACAAGCCTCCTCCACTTGCACAATGCCAACAGTAACCTGTACCTCAAGTGCAAGTGGTAACGACTCTACCGCTAGCCCATGCAGGAACGCAACATGTCCTAACTCCGACTGCTGTGAAGAAATCACACCTGCGACAACTCAATCCACTACCGTGGCGCCCTCCAACCGGGCGGCACAGATTCATCCGCTCGATGCAAGTGGTCGTCGCTCAGCCTGCCAAAATATCTAGACCAATCACAAAGGGAGCACGACCTCTGTCCATGCTCACACTGAGATGCCGAACGTGGTCTCTCGCAACCAACCAATCCACGCTACCGCTGCGCCACTCTGATAAAAGGGCTGTAGCTATCATCGGGGTCCACCCAACCCCTGACGTCTCAGAAATCCACCTGGGTATCATCATCATACGACCAAGCACAATTGATTCATGCAATTCCTTAAACAATTATCCTTACAAATCTCACCCCTCAATCACAAACATTGCACCCCAAACATGCCAGTTATCAATCACACAGGGTAACATCCCCCACGGGTAAGCTTTACATAATCCATTCACAAGGATATCCATCATCCAGGAAGGGAAAACAAAAATGTCTCTGCCGGCCGATCTGTCCTCCATCATCTGGCATCAAACGCCTCTAACCAGAACTTGCCTCTGGCAGCTGATCCCCATCCAAACGAACTGCAGCGCCAGGCTCCAAACACAATGCCAACTCTAACGCGCATCCAAGATCCAAAAATCTGCACAGGAGGGACTAAATCAACTGAAAGGTAACCTGGCGCCATCCACTACTGGTCACATAAATCCTATGCGCCTCGTTCCATGGAACGCGCAGTTCAACAACTGTGTAAACCCTTGCCACAAGGGCTCTCAAGTAGCCTCTCCGACACTACCAACCACGATTCTGCCTCCTAAGGCTCCAACTCAATTCCATGAATCGGGGTGGTTCATCTACCAAGCTAGCTCCATCGATCAATAATGTCCCACAGCTCATCAGCTGTCAGAAATCCACCCTGCCTCAGTGCCTTGGCACTAACACTGGCACGGAGGGGGTAACTCGCTCCATTGGCGTCACAGAAATCCCTGCCGCTGAGGGTACTGCAACCTGGTGGTCTCAGGAGGAAAGCACTGTCAGGCTGCCCACTGCTCCGACAACTGTGTCACCAAAACTAGCTGGCCACACAAACACAGATATGCCTCCAAAATCCTGTCATCTGGGTCCGGAGCTCTCTGACCTCAATCCGGGTATCCGGCCCAAAACCAACCGCTCAAGCTCAACTGCTATGACAGGATGCACACGGGTCAAAACCCAGCGTCGGGGAGACACCGCTCGCCACGACGAAACCACAAATCAGCACACACAACAACGCTCGACCCAATCCAGCGAAAGTCTAGAGCATGTCACCCATTCCACAGCGTTATGTTGTCTGCAGCCAACATAACTACTTAGGAGAATAAACATGCCAATCACTCATCCCGTCCCTCGGGAGAGGTGTAAAACTCAATCAGGACTCTCGCTACAAATCACGACTCTCACGAAGTCATCCTAGGGTCCAACCACAAGCCTAGGGTTTCTAAGTCCACCATGACCTACAACCTAGGCTCTGATACCACCTAATCTGTCACGCCCCGGGGTCGAAACTGCGACCCGGGCTCGCCAACAGATCCGCCACCTATGCCAAACCCGCATAGGCGAAGCGTCCTACCTGCAAAAAGAACTACAGCTAACAGATATCAGAGCTAAAAGATAAAACTGCTATAGAAATAAAATCAACCACTGTACAACTGAAGATAAAACAACAAGGTTCCTCTCCCAAAAAGATAATCATACAATAACCTCGAGTACAAAACTCATAGCTCAACAGGGAGATAACTCAAATAAAACATCAGTGTACAAGCTCTCAATACATCATATCCTCACTACATCAGTCTCTCAAAAGAGGAAATAAATACCACTCTACCGACTATACTGAAGATCTCCTCCAAAGGGGGTACCGCTACTCTCCAAGATGGGTCTGGATCTAGCTCGCTACTCCCTCACCACGCACAGCAACCACAGAACGGCAACACCCGCCAAGACTCTGCAAAACAAAGAGGAGAAAGGACAAAAGGGGGAAAACCCCCAACGGGCGTGAGAACTTCGCAATAAGGGAGTTCTCAGTGGGTATCGCCACAAGGCCCGACGATCTGCCCACCAAGACTACTAGAGGCAAAAGATAACCGATGCAGTAAAACTGAAAGAAGAAGCTGGAAACACTCTACAGCTACCATGCCTCTAACCAAATGCTCAAATGGGGCAACTCTGATGAAGATATGCAACACTCGCACACGAGATGCTCAATCGACCCAATCGAGCTGACTGCCGCATCGGGTCCAGTCAAACCTGCGCCCACCTACAACCACCTCCCGCTGACGGGCAGGAATTACGTAGGGCGTCCAAACGGACTGACTCGCTATCGAGTAGTGGCTCATGCAGGCTATAGTCAAATCCATGCCCTCTCTCTCTCAGAACGGAAAGACTCAAGATGCTCAACCTCTCACACAAAGGTCAAAGAACTCACAACGACCACGGGACCACCGTCAATCCCCGAACGGTTCCCAACAATACTAGCACTGGTCTAAACACAGCTACTAGACTCCACTCGGTCCCCCAGGCACGAGTGTAACAAAAAGTATCTGACTGAATAAACCCAATCGATAGACCAGTAATCACTGGTACTGCCTGCTCTGCCGCGACGGGTATGCCAGCCTACGCATAACACCGAAGCAAAGGAGTCCCAAGGACTCAAAACCCAGCATGGTGCCCGGCGCTCTGCACCGTGGAAAGCCTACTCCGGAGTGGCACTCGAGGGGAGCGACCCACACGAGTAAAGTATCACTGTATCAAGCATCACTGTATCGAGTATCTCTGTAACCTCTGTCTCATAATAGCAGGACTGGATCAAGACTATGATCAAAGTGGGAAACTCCGTCCACTAACACAACCCCGATCTGATGCAATAATACTCAAAAAGTGGGAAACACCATCCACTAGAACAAATCTGATACCCAATCTGATGCAATAGTCAACATCCGGTCAACCGCCCAAAGTTCGCGGTCACCGCAATAACCCACAACCCACAATTGGGTAAATTAATCAAGATCCGGTCAACCGCCTACTGTCCGCGGTTGCCGCAATAACCCACAATCCAACATCAAGCACACCCTGTCTCTGACCCTAAGGTCCCAGCTACACTATCCCAAACCTCTGCTCGAACCCGAGCAACATGACTCAAAAGTCTAAATAAAAAGGAGAAAGAAAGCAATCATGGTTTCTCCTAAGTCAAATTCCAAGATGTAGTGCAGCAGTAAAAGATGGCCTAACTATATGTTCATACACATATGTCCATACAAGCATGCATTTGTCCTGAAGAAGGATAAAGAAAATAAACCTCATGCCAGAATTAACAATGACCATACCTGTCCATGATTTTCGATCCATAATCACTCCTTGGAGTAGAACCTGCACATAACTACATAATCCTATCCCAATGCATAAACCAGCCTCATAAAAGGTTATGTGCTAATATGGCATGATAATTAATCCTGATATGGTAACCTTGCCTTAGGTGGGCTTCCACTAATCACCAACATGAATATTTGATTATACCATTGTCATACTATGAGAAATTCACTTGCAATTTCCATAGAATCCTCAGTGTTAAACTTACCGACCAATTTCAGTTATTGTACCGTACACCTGCATGCAATGCTAACGTATAACAATATAGAGAACCGTCCACCGGTTCCGGGAATAAGGCACCCACCTGAAAAGCTGACTGTCCAAAGCCCAACAGCTGAAAACACCAGATAACTCTAATCCCTTGCTCCAATAAGTTCAGCACACCCGTAACTCTCCTGGCACAATACAAAGCTCACTAATTACACTAAGGCTCCCAAATATAACTCTTATAATCCCATACAACAACAGTCCCGAAACTGTTAAATTATCACCTGCAGAAAGTGCCCAGAAAATTCCAAGAAAAAACCCACAGCGATCCTCGCGTCGATAGCTTCGCAACGGTACCTTGCACGCCCAAATCCGAGTTAGGTAAGTCAAGATAAAAATTCGGCAAGGTGGTACACTCAAAAGATTTCAGCACAAAAGACTGTAGCACTGTACACAGAGAAACAGTGATTCTCACCTCTGATGAAATCTCAGAAAAATCCAATAAAAATACGAGCGCGTTCCTTGCAATCTGTAGATGAAAAAGTTGTATAAGCTCGTTTCCGGCTGACGCTTGGGCGCAAAGATATGGCCAAAACACCTCGATGCTGTCCACAAAGCCAAACAGAAAAAGGGTCACAGTGTTGCCTCGGGATCCATGCCAAAAACTCGCAACGGGAAAGCGCGATCAATACGAAAGATGAAGCCCTACCTCTTAGGAGTCTGTCGGCGCAAGAATCACAGAAAAAGGAGCTCGGGGTAGCCCAGGGGAGCTAAAACACTGCTGCTGCGCCGAAGAAGAACACTAGAAAGCAACGTCGCGCCGCGCCGTAAAATGGGGAACCTCGGGATTCGAGCCTCCAAAAATCCCAGAACTTGGCAGGAAGATCAAGGACTTGAAGATGAAAATCTTCCAAGAAGGGAGCTCGGGGAGATCAAGCTTGGGCTGAGAGGAAAAAGCCAAAGAAGAGGGCTCGGGCTGCCTATTTATAGGCTGAGAAAAACATTAGGAGAAATACCCAATGTGTCCCAAGTTCCGGGCGCGCACAGTGCGGCCCGGCCCAGCCCGCAGGTTTCGGGCGCGCACAGTGCGGCCCGGCCCGCCAAGATTCGGGCGCGCACAGTGCGGCCCGGTCCACCACACAGCCCAGTCCGCTAACACCCCGGGCCCCACTGCACCCGGTGCACCTGCGCCCGCCAATGGCGACGCGACACGTGGCCCGGCCACCCGTGCACCGCGCACGTCGCGCCGTGGACCGCGCACGTCGCGGCTGACCCGGGCCCGTACGGCCACCTGCCCCGCCGTACGGCCACCTGCCCCGGTCAACGACCCCACCGATTGCGTGGACCGGGAGCACAACACCGGACCAACTACCTCCCGCCACGTGTCCACCCGGTCTACCGTGCACCACCGGCCTGCTCCGTGAACCCAGACCACAACACCGACCAGTGAAAACCTGCCACGTGTCCCTTCCTCGGGTGCACGACGGCCGCGTGGACCGCGCACCTGACCGCGCCCCCGCGCGCCTGCCCGCGGCCGCGCGCCGCCTGCCCGAGCGCCCTCCGCCGCCTTCCGCCGCTGCCCGCCGCCGCCAACCGCCGCCGGCGATCGCCGGAAACACTGTTCCGGCGATGAACAGTAACCGCAGCCCAAAAACATCAAGTAAATAGCCCATCTTGACCGTTTTCGCGCGCTGATTCCAAAAACGACGTCCATTTTGCCAAATTCCAAACCTATAATTCGCCGGAGGCTCCCGCAAACCCCAAAACTGCCAAAACTTTCGGGAGCCCGCTTTTGGGTATCCGGACTCAGAATTAAGCAAACAAAAAGCCATTTCCAAGCGTTTTTCCGCACCGAACCCAAATCCACCCTCTGTTTGGCCAAAATCCTTTCCTAAAATTCGGCAAAAGCAGCCGAAGGCCAATACACCCAACCAAAGCTCACAGGGTCCATCTCTTGTGTCCAAATAGGCGCGCGAACACTGCCGACAAGCCACGTAGGCTTCCAGAAGCTGCTGGTCACACTGTAGAAGCCCGGCAAAGGTCCGGGTCACCACAGAGAGTCTCTCAAAGACCAGATGAGCCAACAGAGCTCCTCTTTTCCGAATGACTAGTCAAACGTTCCATAGGAGAGGACAAAGACTTTCTTGGACATCAGTGCCCTTTCATCGTGGCCTTGCTGCTTTCACCCGTGATTGACTGCTTCTTTCTTTGAGGTGTAGGAGACAGATTGGCTTGATCTTCTAGCTCCGCCGCTGAAAGAGGACCAGCAGTTCAAAGTAGAATGAGACCCGTCTCCATTCTGGGTACTCCATTCGGGGGAGCGTTTGACTGCCTCTTCAAATGCGTCTGGATCATCGTTGTCTGGGGAGGAAGCATTGGGTGGAGAAGAACTTTTGCTTTTTTTTACTAAACTAAACTAAGAGAGAGCTGTAAAGGGGAAGCCCCTTTAGGGAAAGGGAGAGATCGTCACAAACTCACATGACAAATCGGTGACAGACCTTCCGCGCGGCTGAGATGCCATCTTCTTTCGGAACTAGGCCACACGATTCCACTGTTGTCAGGAGAACAGCATCTCCTTCTTTTGATTTGTGCTGATGAAGGCAAGCGGATTCGGCAATTTACCACTGACTCTAAGCAACTAGGGGCCTTTGTTTGACGCGGGCACCCTTTCGTTTTGAGATGGAAAATCATGATCCCAGTCTTGCACTATGAATGGAAGGGGCTGCATGACAACTCATTCATGAACAACAACCCCTATTTTCGACATGCTTTTTGGGCACTTTCTTTACCCGACCTGACCATAGGAACCGCTGCTCACTTTCATTGAGGAGAGGCAAGGCCACTTGAGAACTAATGACTCTCGCTTTCGACGACTAGGGGTTAGATGATGGTTTGACACAATAGGCTCAGCACCTTAACGAGAAGAAGGATGGAACTGATGGACTCATCCGCTACCTGTGCTTGCAGCAGCTGCTTCAACTTGTGCTTCCCTTGGGCACTCGGAAAATGAAAAAAAAAAGACCCTCAGCTCACAATCCAACAGGATATCCATCTTATCTTGTTTTCAAGAGCGATGCCTTTGAGGCCTAGGACGATGAGACTTCTGCTGGGCGAAGATCTTGTCTCAGGCAATCCATCCTTTCTCTAATGCAACAGACGGTTTTTCCACTGGTCAAACCCATCTTTTCTGTCCGACTTGACTTCCTCCTTCCGTCAGTCAGACCCAGGATCAGCCTTTTTTGACAGTTCTCGCAAGGCTTTCGCAAAGAGGAAAAGGCCGAAATGAAATAGATATATCCTTTATACTCTTCCCTCCGGTCAGTCAGTGCTCGAGTCAGGTACTTTTAATATAATAAGAATTATAGGAAAGGCCGAGAGGGATGAATGATTTGAACCACCAGGGCTTAGGCGAAAGCACTTTGGGCGCTGGTTCCTCAATCGCTCTTCTCGCGCGCGAAGTGCAGCAAGCAGTTAGGCGTGCTTTCAGGTGAAGTGGTATTGGTAACTCAAGTTCGTATTGGATCTTAGCCCATCAGGCCGGCCTTAAAAAGGCCAGTATGCCCCTGCTTTCTCAATCCAATCTCGTCCTTGAATCGATATACTCACTTGATTGCTATGATAGTGGTGGCTATCGAACCAAAGAAAGCGAGTCAAGAACGATCTCATCCCTTGACTCGCTAGACAGCAAAGCTGGACCTCCCCACTCACTGGCTTGACTGCATTGACTTATTGGATTGCCCCCTTTTTTTTTTTACAGAAAGCTTCGGCAAAGAACTTTTCTGAGTTGTCACATCAAACAAAAGCAAAAGTGCATTTCAAAGGCGGAAAATCGAAGAAACCAAGCTTGCTTGCGCCCCACTATTACTAACTAAGGGCACAGGGAGGTACACCGCTTTTTTGAAATCAGCCTCTTTCATTCACGGCACATTCTTCCTTCAGTAGGCTCGCTCTCGGTGGACCAAAAGCCCGCTCAGAAGTGGATTCGAACCACTGACACAAGGATTTTTAGTCCTTTGCTCTAACTGCTGAGCTACCTGAACCACTTTCCTTCTCTTTTCTTCATCTATGAGCGTCCTACCTGCAGTGGAGGAGCTTGCTCAAGAACCGAGAGCCGTCCAGTCCCTGGTCGGCCCTCGTTCGGTCAGGTCTTCTTCGCTATAGACGCCACCAAGAACAAGAAAGAGGCAATGGCCTCCTTTACTTGGCCCGAGATTCGTTGCCAAAGCTAAAGCATTCGGGTAAACATACATACCCTATATATTCTATGGATAGTCCCTTACTCTGTATATCCTGTCAGTGCCTTACCTTCTCCTTGTTCTTGACTTGCCTTTCTTTTCTTCCTTAGGTCAATCACTTCGTGCCTTGAGTCCCTGTGTCATAATCTTTCATAAGGCAAGCGGGAAGCACTTCCTTCCAATGAGAATGGGATAGTTGGCTCTAGGTCAAGCGTAGGAAGGAGTACCCCATAAGCAAAAGAAGGGAAGTTCTATCTCATAAGCGAAAGAGGGGCATCCACTTGTTCCACCTTCGAGCCAGTTGCTGTCCTTTTCCCTTTTGTCAGAAATATATATTTTTGAATATCACTATCCTTTTCAGCCAGGACTCTTTTCTGCTTGAGATCCAGAAGTTGGACTTTCTTCCTTTCGCCCTGCCAATCTGAATCTAATGACTTCCAGGCCAGTAGGTTGTGAACTAGGTTATCCTAGCCCTGCCAGTTCTGTTTCCCTGTAAACCTTCCCTTTTCTTTGTCCCTTAACAGCTTTCCTTGCTAATGATAGGTTAACCCGAAGGCCAATTAAGAAGTGATTGGATGAGCGTGTGGTAGTTTCTTTCATAATGTGGCAAAAAAAAAATCAACCTCCTATATTCCACCACAAAAAAAAAACCTCCTCCCAGACTCCATAGCGCTTCCTCGACTCCTCCGATCGACTTCCTCGACTCCTCCGAGCGACTTCCTCAACAACTCCGAGCGACTTCCTCAACAACTCGACTTCCTCAACAACTCCGAGCGACTTCCTCAACAACTCCGAGCGACTTCCTCAACTCCTCCGAGCGACTTCCTCAACAACTCCGAGCGACTTCCTCAACAACTCCGAGCGACTTCCTCAACTCCTCCGAGCGACCTCCTCGCCCCTTTTTTTTTTGACGTATTTCTCAGGTTCAAAAGAAAGAAAAAGAAAAAGAAAAAAAAAAAGAAAAAGAAAAATAAATTTCTTTAAAGCCGGTTTGGGAACTCTGCGGACGCCCCTTACTTCAGGCTGAAAAAAAAAAAGAAAAAAAAATAAATAAATTTCTTTGAAAGCCGGTTTGGGAACTCTGCGGACGCCCCTTTCTTCAGGCTGAAAAGAAAGAGAAAAGAAAGAGAAAGAAGAAAAAAAAAGAAAGAAAAAAATAAATAAATTTCTTTGAAAGCCGGTTTGGGAACTCTGCGGACGCCCCTTACTTCAGGCTGAAAAAAAGAAAAGAAAGAAAAAAAAAAAAAAAAAAAAGAGATTTCTTTAAAGCCGGTTTGGGACCTCTGCGGACGCCCCTTACTTCAGGCTGAAAAGAGAAAAAAAAAAAAAAGAAAATAAAAATAAGAAAAAAAAAAAAAAAAAAAAAAAAAAAAAAAAACCGGTTCGGACGATTTCTTCGGACATCCGAACATCCGAACCTAGGTTAAGCCAAAAAGGAATCGCTTCGAATCCCAAATCAAATCACATTGAACCTCAAGATAAGTCAAAGTGGATTTCCTTCAGATCCTAAGTAAAAAAAAAAAGACTTTTTCGGATCCCAAATAATTCTAAAAAAAGGAATATCTTCGGATCCCACATCAAAATAAAATAACGGTATTTCTCCTGATCCCAAGATAAAACTAGAAAATTTTCTTCGGACGCCAAATAAAATAAAAGGAAATATTGAAATAGGAATTTCTTTGAATCGAGACACAATTCAAATGAGTCCTAATCAACTTGTAGCCTAAGTCCGATTCAAAAAGGACTAATAAATGAACTCAATAATGCTCACCCCATATGAAGGCCTCAAATTTACCCATATAAAAATAAGGCCCTGTCCACATACGGATCCCAACCACATACGGGTCCCAAAGCCGAGTCCACAAATACGCAAATAAAACCCAAAACCCATTTGATCCACAAATAAAACTGATAACCCAATCCAATCCATAAATAAAACTCAAAACCCATTCAATCTACTCGCCTTAACATATATAATTAAGGAAAAATTATATCCAAACCGACTAGATTCTAAATCATATTTTTTAGAATTTAGCCAAATCCAATTCGATCGAGCTCTAACACATATACTTAGAGTTCATCCAGTTCATCCAAACCAACCCAACTAACCCTAATACACATACTTAGGGTGTAGTTAACCTTTTACTCTAGCACATATATCTAGGGTAGAAACCAAATCAACTCACCTAATCCTAATACATATACTTAGGGTTAGTCAATTTCTCATTCTAGCACATATAACTAGAGTGAAAAATATATCAAACTCGGCCAATCCTAATACATATAGGACTTAGCCATCTCCTACTTTCGAGTAGCATCAAATCCGACCCACCTCAATACACATCATTGAGGTTTGGTCATGTCTCCACTTTGGAACATACGCCAATATGGAATCAAATATAATTGAACTCTAATACATATACTTAGAGCCAATTGAACCCAATTAAGCTCTAACACATATAATTAGAGTTTAATGTCGACTAGTCCTCAACACATATAATGGGATCAAGTCAATTTCAAACCCAGCTAAATCCTAACACATATACTTAGGATTTGTCCAATCTTTAGGATACGATTTATTCTATCCTCCCCGCAAAGGTCTCTTAATCGAAGGTGCCCCAATCACATGGGGGTAATTAACAATAGATGCTTGCGTCTATTGGAAGTCATGGATCCGCAATACCTGATACCCACATACATCCATATAAATATTCATCTGAATCGTGAATACCATCCAACGGGAATCCCCAGAGGAACCGCGCGAGATGAGTCATCGCGCGAGATGAGTCATTCGAGATCGCAGACAAAATGGCACGCCCGGTGGGACCTGACTTCTCCTTCCATCTTTGAGACCTTTAATATATATATATATATATATATATATATATATATATAAAGCGGTAAAGGTGAATCTTAATGATTACATCGAGAAAATAACACCAACATATATGAACATAGCTGCTTTTACTGGGGGCATGATTACCTTTACTATCCTTTTCCAATAATGCACAAAATATGGTCAATTTCTCGGCTGCAACATCGCAAAAATAATCTAATGGGGGCATACCCAATCCTCTTCACCAACCCGTAGGTAAACAGCTCACCTACTCACCTACATCCAAAAGGGTGGTGTTCAAAGGAAAGCTCATATTTTCGGAAAAAAAAAAAATGAAAAAAAAAAAAAAAAAAAAAAATCTCAAAAAAAAAGAAAAAAAAAATCTCAAAAAAAAAAAATCTCTCAAAAAAAAAAGAAAAAAAAAAGAAAAAAAAAATCATTCCCGGCTGTGGTATAACCCCACAGGCAAAAATGGGATTCCCGCTGTGAGAAAACACAATTCAAACTCACAGGCAAAAATTAGGGAAACGTATCGGGTGAAAACCCATGTGGGCGCCCGATTGCCACAAAAACTTATTTTTCTTTCAAAACAAACCCATATTTTTCAATAAACCCATATTTTTCAAAATAAACCAAAATAAACCCATTTTTCTTTCAAACATATTTTTGTCTACGACGGAATGCTAACTGATCTTAGGGTCGGTTATGTACAGCAATTTTGTTTGCTCATCGAGACAAAATACACTCGTATTTTTAATACCCAAAAAAAAAAATCTCAAAAAAA
>CM055072.1:34312853-34328311 GCA_029204045.2 Tillandsia leiboldiana | reverse complement strand
TTAATTAATATTTTTGTTAATTAATTAGATAAAAATATTATTATTTAAAAATATTAATTACTCTTTATTCTCACTATTCCAATCTAACTATCCAAACGTTATTTTTCTATTTTCGAGAACAATCCAATTTTTAATCCAAACACAAAATTGGTCTTTTCCTGCTTATTTCTGAACTTATACCTATCTCTGGAATAAGCAGTTCTAGCTTATACCTGAACCAAACGCAACTTTAGAGTTTAATCTTCGAGTAGGCAATCATTGTATATAATGTCAGCTGTTTTAGAATTATAGATCTTTTGCCTTTTTTCTTCAGGAGCTGGGTATGATTCACTATTCTCCGATGCTCCTAATGCAGAGTCCATCAAATAACTAAGACTCTTGCAGAAAATGTTGGCAAATGGGCGATCAGTATTCTGATGCCATGGAGAAGGTAGTCGAGTTAATTTCTCTTCTATTTTCGTCTACATTCTAGCATGGAAATCTTTCAATGCATTGGTGTAGCGACATGGAAAATGTGTATTGTCAACCATTTATGCAATTCTAAGTGTACTGTTCATGTTGTATAACAGGTTCAAACTAAAACAAGGCCTGAAAACTGCTATGAGCATTTCTAGCGGGGTAATGGATATTGCAAGTAAGTTTTTTATAATCTTTTTCCTTCATTTGGTGATTAGCATTTTTGGTATCTTCTGTTTTTCTCTTATTCCTTTTTGAGTAGTTATGTGTAGGAGAGCCAATTTGTGGAAGCTTTACAAAGAAGATCCCTCTTCATGTGCCATTGTGATGAAGACTTCATAGGACTTGTTACTTCTTCCTGTTTATTAGAGCCTTTCTATGCCTTCCTTCTCTAATGAGTAAGTTATTTGTACAATTTTATTTTCCTCCCTCCCTCATTCCTTAAAGATTATGAAACTAGAATATTATTTTTTTTTATTTTTTATTTTTCTCCTTCTATTTTGTCTTCTGATCTTAGTGTTTTTTCTTTTATTTGCCATACAAGGTATGAGCAGCTTAATTTGTCTCCAGAAGAACATCTCTCATTTTCTGATGAGAAAGGAGACATCGATAAAGCAAAAAGACCTTGGATTTTCTACCTACTGGCCACAGAATAGGAAAAACCTGAGCCACTTTTTAAGGAACTGGTAGGCATAACAAATTGTTCAGTGTTTCCCACTCTCTGTGTACTCTTTTGTATCGTATTATAGGCTCTTTAAATGATTGACGCAGAAAGATGAAGAAGTAGAATTTTTCAGACAGAAATTTGCAGGCAGTCATGAGAGGTATTGAAAGCAGAAGCTGATGCGAAAAAGGTGCTGAACAACTCAAGACTACAAAACTATCAGGTTTAGATATTTTTCTCTCTTGTAAAGTATTGGCCTTTTTGTTCTTTTATGCTTTCACCCTGCAAATAATTAGTTGAACGGTGGAGCTTTGGCTAAGGGTTATGGTCGGTAGACATCACATTTTCTTGACACTTTTATAGAATAGTTAGTCTTCTTGATTCTTTTCAAGGTGGATTTTTCGATGGTAGCAGAGAATGATATACTAAACAAATTGTACTCTGGGGACTCTCAGTATTTACTGATCAGACATGGTGAGAAATCTGTTGTGTATGGTCGGTTGGCAAAGTAAATAGGTCAGAATGCTGTGCAAAAATGAGGTTTTCTTAACTCTCAAGGGGATTACTATGTGGTTATGTAAAAGATTGTCCAGGTATTGTAGAAATAGGCCAGGATGAATATGGTTGGTTCCATGTAACATCAAAAGGGAAACTCTATTATTTGGATGAAGCACTCGCCGTCCAGTGAATCAGACCTTAATTCTGTTAGTTGGCAATATCTTGTTGTATTTTATTGTCCTCTCACTTTGGAGGTTTATTTGAGCAGAATATGCACTTATTGCTAAGCCGAAGTTAATCTTGCATAGGACCTACCTACAAAACATTACTCCTAAGTCAATACATTAAGTTCTGGTAGAAAATCAGCTGTAGAGTTACTGCATTCAGATGAATAGTGTTCTCAATGTCCTTCTTATGCTATTGTTCGTATTTTATTTATTTTTTTAATCTTTTTAAGACAAAAAATATAGCACCGAACCTTATTTGTACAAGGGTAATTCAAAGAAAGAAAGACAAAGCCAGCTGGTGGTACAAAAACAAAGGCTGCTGAAGCAGAATTACGGTCTCCAGGCTAGACATCCGTGTGGGTCTCATCAAGAAAGTTCAGAAGCATCCAGACGCCGATCCCTTTATGTGGAAGAAATTGATGTGGAGAAGAGTCAACTAGAACGGTGGTCAGTGGCCTTGTCAAATACATTCCCCTTGAAGAGATCCAGGTTTGTAGTTACATCTTATTTCGTTTGATTGCAACTATTAGCAAGATGAGTCCACTTTTGTTCATTTTTGCAAAAGGCATGACACTTTTTTCCATTTTGAAAATAACCCTAGTTGTCACATTTTGGACCAAATATCATCTACTGTAGAACAACGATTGACGGTTTCAGAGTTATGTAATAGTATAGTGTAGTTAAAACTGTAAATCAATGATTCAGAATTAAGCTTAGCGGTCATCATTGAATAGGCAGTTTGGTCCAAGTTGAGAAGTCGTCTGAAGTTGTCAAAAGCTGAAAAAAAGTGTCCTCCTTTTGCAATAATAAAGAGGTAGAATTTTCTTTTCATTTTCTTGCAAAAATGTTTATAGATGGAGATGTTTATCTCCTTTTTTCGGTTCTTTTTCTGTGTTATAATTATTGTCTTTTTCTCAATTTGCAGAATCGAAAAGTTTGTGTTCTCTGTAATCTGAAAAACGGGCTATGCGTGGGTATTAAATCACATGCGATGGTTTTAGCTGCATCAAATGATGATCATACCAAAGTAAGTTTCAATGCTTTTGTCTCCTTCTGACATATGAATTTTTTTCATTTTAAGTCACACTAGTGCTTTGCTGTGATACAACTACCTGAAATTTCTGGTATTCTGTAGCATTGAAATTTGTCACGGCAAGGCATCATCTCAATCATGTTGATCTCTCTGTTAGTTTTGAATCTTTTGATATCACACATTGTGTATTGGACTCCATATGGGGTTCTTTACCTCTGTAATATGTCAAAAGGATGGATATGCTGGACCCTCCTAACATTCGCTCAATTGCAGATAATCATCTGAACTTTAAGAATTAAAATAAGTTACAAGTACTTTGTGATTGTCTCAACCAACCACCTTAGTTCTGTTAATATTGTTTAGCATCTTTATTGCGCATAAAACCCCAATGACTTCTTTTGAATACTAGATAATGTTAGGAGTATACAAGTGATTTGGCTTTCATATTATTTAAGATTGTTAGGTAAAATTAACCCAATATAGGGGCTAGGTAGTTGATTGAAACAATTATAAAGTTTATGCAGTTCGCTTTTAAACTTTTGACATTCAGATGATGATCTACAATCGATTAAAATGTCAGGGTATCGGCATATATATATATATATATATATATATATATATATATATATATAGATGAGAGGGAGAGAGAGAGGAGAGAGAGAAGAGAGAGAGAGAGAGAGAGAGAGAGAAGAGAGAGAGAACTAGGCTACTATGCTATTGATAGCGGTTAGGATGATAGTGGTCCCTAGGGTTTAATGGGGGTTGGGGGAATAGTATGATCTAAAGAATGAAAATTGTGGAATACTAGAGCCAGACTCTATAGTAGCCAGATTCTATATAGTCCGGCTATGGTGCTTTTAAAAGCAACAAACACTTGGTGCTTGTACGTTTTTCCACCATTAGATATATTTCTTTCACTAATTCTACCATTTAGATCATACAATTCGACCAACCACCTACTAAACCCTAAGGAACCACTATCATTCTAACTCAACATTCCTCCATCCAAGGGTCAAAAATTTACAAGCACCATTGACTTAGGTGCTTTAAAAGCATAGGAGTTTTTATATATATATAAATATATATATGTTCTTTTCTCAGTATCAATTTTCTGTTTTCCTGTCATCTGAAATGGAAATCCAAAGTAGATGGCTCTACTATTGCCAACCTTGGTTAGCTACAAATGGTGTATGGAATTCACAATTTGGTCACGTAACAAGTAAATTATGTACCCAAAGTTGAGCATTTGTGGTCAAAAGGAGAAATTGAAAAAGCATTGGGGGGTCCATTTTCAAAATAATCCATTCATGTTTTCCTCCATATAGTAGTACAGAATGACTAAAAGATTTTTAATTCAGGTGGAGGTTGTCGAACACGCCCGCGTCGGCCGCAGTAGGGGAGCGTGTAACCTTTCCTGGATATTCGGGCGAACCGGATGGCGTGTTAAATGCAAAGAGCAAAGTATGGGAGAAGGTTCAAGCCGATCTCCATACAACCGCCGACTTGGTGCCTCTTACAAGGATGTGCCCTTCACCACCTCGGCCGGACTTTGCAAGGTCTCATCCATAGCAAATGGGGAAGTGAGGGTAGTGAGATATGCTGATAGTAATTTCTCAAATAATTTTACTCCAAGGTCCTCTCATTTTGAGTAGTATTTGGGATGATCCAAATTGCTAATTGTAACTTTTGAGTGGATATAATATATAATTTGGCAAGTTGGCTATTTAAGATGGTTTTTTCATTGTGTTTGTGATATTTTTTATTTTGCTAATTGTAACTTCCGAGAGATGTATTTGCAATTTTAATGCTCTTATATATATATATATATATATATTATATATATATATACTATATATATATATCTATATATATATAATATATATATATATATATATATATATATATAATATAATATATATATATATATATATATATATATATATATATCAAGGTTTTAAGTATCCATCGGCACGGGCCGTATCTACCGTGCCGTACCGTGCCAACAAGATTACCGGCACGATACAAGCTCCCGTGCCGATGACACAGTTCAAAACCCTTTTTTTTTTTTAAATTACTAAGTAATTTTTCTTAATAAAGTTCAAAATATTTGATAAAGATTACATAATAAGCAATTAAAAAATTTTGTTGGTAAAGAAATTAAATATTTCATTGCCATTATATGTCGGCACGCATGTATTTTTTGTGACCGGCACTCATCGGCACGGCTCGGCACGCATCGTGCCGTACCGTGCCGGCAAGTTTTCGGCACGATCTCGTGCCACGGCACTTAAATCCTTGATATATATATATATATATATATATATATATATATATATATATATATAATATATATATATATATATATATATATAGGCACGGGGGCGTGCGCTCGCCGCCTGGCACGGTACGGTACCGGCACGCTTGCGTGCCGATGGATACGCATGACCTCTCAGTGGCACGCTCTGGCACGTTTTTTTTTTTGTTTTTTTTTTGTTCCCAATAAGCTCTTATAATATTGTTTTGAACTGTTTAGTCAAAAATTATAAATATTGACTATATATAGCTTACTACATTCATCAATTAACATACTGATAATTTTTTTTTATATATAAAGTACAAATATATCTCATAGAGAATAGAAATAACAATATAATAAATAAATTCATAAGTATAATAAGTATTTAAATTTACATATTATAGAGAGAAGACTGCTTAATTCCACATAGATTGTCCGCGGTTGATCATATGGCATAATGTGATCTGCAGATATCATATTTATTTGACAATGTTGGTATAAATATTCCTGGTATTGTGGAAAAGTCATATATTCGTGATATATGTCATTGTATTGGCGTACGTAATGCCCATATGCAATTGGATCGCTGATATGATCGACAACAGTTACTTGTACTGGCATATGGACTGCACCATCATAAGGATAATGTGGATATGCAGTATTATCACTATACGATTCGGCATACGAACTTTCACTATATGAAGGTATGGATGGATCATAATCATGTCTCTCTCCATAAAAGCCATGTTGATATGAGGGATACGATGAAACTGAAGTACTATCAAGCTGTGTGCGCAAATTATCATCCCTTCGTGGGTGCCCAGTTGACACCACTTCCAAACCCTCTCTCATCTCCCTATAATCGTGTTGTGAGGGCCTATTACCTTTTCTGCGATCATATACCACTCCAGATGTTTGACGTGGTCTCGACCCATGATCAGCATCTTGAGTGGCATGAGTGAAATTTTGCTCTTCAGTAAATATAAGACCACCTCTGCCCTCATCTCCACCCTCCTGTTGTGTTGGTGGAATGCATTCACCACCATCCCCACCACCATCCCCACTGCTATTGGTGGTGTCATCGTCATCGCTACATTCATTTTTGGACCGTGGTAACTCAGAATATGATGGTGTCGATGTATCGCTATCTTCATCAAGCGAGATTGCATCAGCTGCATCTAATGGATCCTTCGATGTCATAATTTTTTTACCCTTACCACTTATGACTGTTGTTGAAGGCCTCTTTGCGACAGACGATGTCTTCTCTTTTTCTGATTGACTTTGAGTACGACGTGGGCGACCATGTCCAGGTCCTATCATAAGACGCTCAAATTCTGCATCAGAGTCATCCACGGGATTTTGTGATTCTTCGCCCAAAGATGCTTGTTCTTGCACATTACCTAACTGATTATGAGACCCCTCTATATTCTCATTAGCCCATCTTTCTGCATCACTAACTCCTGCTTCCTCAGCAATTATCCTGAATGGTCGTGGTGGATCTCCAGGCTCATCGAGCAAAGGGTCCTCTTGATTCTCTTTGTCTTGTAGCCAATCAAATATGGGGTCTGATTCATCATTGATAAAGCTTGCATCTAAGGGATCATAAATTTTTAATTCATTTTTCCTATCATACTCCGCTCGCATGCATCTTAAACGGAGCCTCATATTATAGTGGACATAAACTAGCTTCTCTAATCGAGCGTACGCTAATCGGTTACGCACTTTGGTATGTATCAATGCGAAGGTACTCCAGTTGCGCTCACATCCACTAGACGTTGTTGTTTGAGATAAAACGCGCACATCAATTTTCTTTAAATGTTTTGCTGATCCTCCGTATTGTAGCCACCACTCAGCTGTCCAATTAAAAATTTAAATTATATCAAAATAAGTTTATCGTTAGATATAAAATATGTAATTATTTAGTTACTTACTGGGATCGGTGTTGTGTCTCCCGTTAATTGCACCCACATCGCCAAAAGTTCCAATGGATTTACGAAATATTTTTCCCTATATTATAATATTATAATACATTATAATAATGAGGAATTAGCATATTAACATATAATAAATTAATAATATATTAAAAAAACTATTGTACCTCATTTATGGCAAGAGCGGCATGCATTGGATCCATTTCCAATCTATTGATGACATTTCGTAATGCCTTTAATAATTCATCATCATATCCAAGATTATAACGATGGTGGTACGACGGATTAAGATAATAACCTATCATTAAAAAAAAAATAACTCCATCAACAATGCAAGAATACAATTGAATAATCACTAACAAATAGTTTTGTTATAATTTATGCTTGCCTGCTAGGTGCAGATCCCGACCCATCTGAACTTCCCAACGTTTGTCGATAATTTTTAGATAAGATTGACATCGCAATGGATTGACTTTCTTGATAGTCTCTTTAGCCATCCTCAGTTTATGATAGATGTGTCCCATTTGAGGTATTTTTTCCTGATCCACCAATCGATGGACCACGTATAAAGGCTCCACAATATCAACAATCTCTTTCACATAATCCCAAAATTTGGTGGACTGAATTATTTGCTCAATACTCTTTCCATCAGGCTTGGAGGCATAACGAGATGTTTGCCATTCATTTGATGCAAACATAGACTTATAAACCATTTTTATTTTTAAGAAAACTGTTTAGAGCGATAAAATTTGTGGCAAATCGTGTGATACCAGGACGTAAGATCTCTCCTCCAATGAATTTGGACATTAAAGCATTGACCCAATTATGATTATACAAATACTTAGATACACGTTGTGCAGTATCTATAATCTTTTTTACCCGATTTATCGTACCAAAGTCAGACATTATTAGGTTGATACAATGCGCCGCACAAGGAGTCCAAAATATGTGTGGATGCCTTTGCATCAGTAGTTTGCCAGCTTTCTTGTAGTTTGAATCATTGTCTGACACTACCTGTACCACATTTTTCTCACCAATCTCACCAAGAACTTGCTCTAATAATGCATATATATAATCAGCATCTTCAAATCGACCGGTCGCATCAACTGACTTGTGGAAGACCATCTTGCCATTGCAATAAAATAAAAAATTTATGATGCTCAAATGTGTATTTGATGTCCAACTATCACACATTAAAGTAACACCATACATCTCTCACTGTTGTTTGAAGTTTTTTATCCATGCATGGATATCATTGACCTTCGCATCAAGATATTTGCCGGCGATCTCATACGGTGTTGGGGGTTCAACTCCTGGACCCTCCTTTTGTACGGCAGTGATCATTGATCTATAATATGGACTGTTTGTTACATAGGAAGGAATATTACTAAAATGAAAAAACTTTGCTATTGCTCGACCAATTCTGTATTTTTTATCTTTTTTGAGCATTGTATCTATGCGCTGTTGTTGAGCATCTGGACCAGGAAATGCCATTTGGTCTATATCTATAATATTTGGACCTTTTCCACTTTTTTATTTTGGTATTTTCTTTAATCTGTCGAACATGCGGCCAACAGAACCACTTCGAGATAAACCTGATGGCGCAGAGCCAGATCTAGACCCGCCACCGGCATCAAACTGAGAGGTCGCAAATTGTGCTCTATGTCGTTGGACTTCATATTGCTGCCATCTTTCCTGTAAAGATGCTTCCATGGCAGCTCTAGTATCAATATCAAATTCATCACCTGTACCTTCATATGGGTCAGCAGAGGGATACTCGGCTGCCCGTTTATCTAGTTCATCTCGATCATCCATTATTTTCTGTTTTGCTAATTTTGTAGATTCTAACTCAATTTTCATTGTATGTCTTATTTCCTGAGGAACTTCAGTGCATTTCGATACTTCAGAAAAACCTCCCGCGATATATTTCTTTAAGCGGGTGACACCTCCGCCCATTCCGACCATATTACAGTAATTACACTTCCAATGAAATCTGTTTCCATCAATCATTCGTCCGTGCTGCCAACCATAATATTCTATTTTCTTAGGTGCCATTATGATCTACACAATTTTTTTACATACAAATAACTATTCTAAAATTTATTCAAAATAATAAGAAAAAGATGAGAAAAATATATATATCAATTTTAAAAATTATTTTGATTTTATCATTTTTTTTATTTTAAAAATTATAAAATATAAAATTAGAAAATATTATATTTTTTCTCAAAACTTTTCAAGATCCATTTATTGATCCATTTAATTTTGAACTATTTATAAATTATAAAGAAAGAGATCAATAAATGGATCCTGAAAATAGTTCAAAATTAAATAATTTAAAATTAAATAATTTATAAATAACTAATTTTAATTTTTTTTAAAAGAGTTTTATAATTATGAAATATTTAAAAATTCTAAATAAAAACTTAAATTATAATAATTTTTACTTACCTAATAAGTAGATTTTTGATTTTCACTTCCTGTGTCTTTTCTTTAGCGATGAAAAAAGAAAAAAAAAATTACGAATTACATGAGAAAGAAAGAAAAGGAAAGGAAGAAAGAGAGAGAGAGAGGATAAATCTGCTGCCGAGAATTATGAGGGTGAGGGGAAGGAGAAGATGGGGAAGGGGAGGGGGGGGGAGGAAAAAGAAAAAAAATTCGGTGGGGGGGGGGGGGGGGGGGTGGGGTGGGGGGGGATGGGAATTCCTTCCCTCCCGTGAAGTTCACGGGTGGGAAGAGCAAGAAAAAAAAAAAAAAATTCCAAAGGAAAAAAACAAAAAAACAAAAAAATATACTGTGCACATGTGATTCTTTTTTAAAAAAAAAACAAAAAAGTTACTGTACATTACTGTACACACGTGATTAAAAAAAAAAAAAACCAAAAGGAAAAAAAAAAAACGCCCTGTGTAAAGAAAATCTAAAAAAGTACTCTTTTAAAAAAAATCTAAAGAAAAAAAAAGAAAAAAAAAAGAAAAAAGAAAAAACCTGCCGTGGGCACGCGATACCCTGTTGGGTATCGCTATGTCTCGAGCGGTATCGCTCGAGAGTGGGGGTGGGGTGCGATACCCCCCTGTACCGTGTGCCGCCCGTGCCTCCGCGGCACGGGCGGCACTTCGAATCTTGGTTTGGGTGCAAATTTTTCATGAGTTATTGGAAAATGTTAAATTTATATAGTTTAACAGAATCATGTAAATTAATTAAGGTCTTGTTTGATATCATGTTTATTTTTTATTTTTTAAAATAAAATTTTGTATTTAAGATGTAGTTTAAACTGCAGATTGAAATTGTTCCAAACTTTTTGTGTAATCGAGATTTAAATTATAATAAGCCTCCGTTTGGTGCACGATTTTTAATATTTTCGTAATCCTCTATACTTTTTTTTATTAAAAATATTTAAATTATTATTATTCAACTTAATTTTTTTTTTTTGAGAAAAGGCAGCATGCTGTCGCTTCATTCAAAAGGGAAATGAACTCAGCTACAGGACTGAGGCCATCAGGCCTCGAACCCAGGAGAAGAAGGAGAGAAAGAGGGGTTAAAAAAGCGAAAAAACAAAAGAAGAAGAAAAAAGCAAAACGAAATAAGGCAGAGGTAGGCCCCAGGCCTAAGTACAGAACCTAGACCACTGCGAACGGCAAGTCCTGATTTCGGCGATGACAGCATCAAAACTATGACTCTTATTTTCAAAAACCCTTCTATTTCTTTCGAGCCACACCGTCCACCAGGTGGTCGCGATGGTGGTGAGAGTCCTTCCGCCCCAAGCCCCCCTCTTGTGTGAGCTAGCCTCCCACAGCAAGGCGACGGTCGGGCAGCTACGGATCTCCGCTTTATTGGGTAGTAGGGTCTCCAGCAATGAGTTGGCGCAGGTGCAGGAAAGGAAGAGGTGGTCGGCGGTTTCATCAGGGCCGAGGCAGATGGCGCAGCAATGGGTCCGGTCCAGTTCCTTTTATGAAGGATGTCTCTGGTCAGTACCCTCCTTCGGAGTACGAGCCAGACAAAGATTTTGACCTTCAGTGGCAGTTTGATGCTCCAGAGCCTGTTGAAGCGGCCGTCGACTTCCCCACTGTCCTACAGGAAACGGTACATAGACTTGACTGAAAAGAGCCCAGAGGTGGTCCAGCGCCAAAGGAAAAGGTCTTTGTTGTCGGTGGGGTGCAGTTGCGGCGCGCTCGCTTTCAGGTCCTGGATTGTGTCCTCGAGGCCTGGGGAGCCCCCCTCAAGGCCCTCCAGGATTCTTGCCCAGTTCTAGCCGTTCTGAACAATACAGTCTCTCACACGTAGATTTTTGCTGCTAGCCAACTCATAGATACGAGGAAACTGGGTTGAAAGAGGCGAGTTCCCTGTCCAGATATCTGACCAGAAGTCCGTCCGAGCTCCGTTCCCTACCGAATGTGTCGTACCACACTTGAAGAGCTCCCTCGTGCGTAGTACACTTCTCCACCAGTGAGAGTGAGGCGTAAAGGAGGAACCCTCGCGCAGCTGTCTGCGATCTCGAATGACTCATCTCGCGCGGTTCCTCTGGGGATTCCCGTTGGATGGTATTCACGATTCAGATGGGTATTTGTATGTTGATGGGTATATGTGGGTATCAGGTATTGCGGATCCATGACTTCCAATAGACGCAAGCATCTATTGTTAATTACCCCCATGTGATTGGGGCACCTTCGATTAAGAGACCTTTGCGGGGAGGATAAAATAAATCGTATCCTAAAGATTGGACAAATCCTAAGCATATGTGTTAGGATTTAGCTGGGTTTGAAATTGACTTGATCCCATTATATGTGTTGAGGACTAGTCGACATTAAACTCTAATTATATGTGTTAGAGCTTAATTGGGTTCAATTGGCTCTAAGTATATGTATTAGAGTTCAATTATATTTGATTCCATATTGGCGTATGTCCCAAAGTGGAGACATGACCAAACCTCAATGATGTGTATTGAGGTGGGTCGGATTTGATGCTACTCGAAAGTAGGAGATGGCTAAGTCCTATATGTATTAGGATTGGCCGAGTTTGATATATTTTTCACTCTAGTTATATGTGCTAGAATGAGAGATTGACTAACCCTAAGTATATGTATTAGGATTAGGTGAGTTGATTTGGTTTCTACCCTAGATATATGTGCTAGAGTAAAAGGTTAACTACACCCTAAGTATGTGTATTAGGGTTAGTTGGGTTGGTTTGGATGAACTGGATGAACTCTAAGTATATGTGTTAGAGCTCGATCGAATTGGATTTGGCTAAATTCTAAAAAATATGATTTAGAATCTAGTCGGTTTGGATATAATTTTGCCTTAATTATATATGTTAAGGCGATGAGATTGAATGGGTTTTGAGTTTTATTTATGGATTGGATTGGGTTATCAGTTTTATTTGTGGATCAAATGAGTTTTGAGTTTTATTTGCGTGTTGAATAGGTTTTGGGTTTTATTTGTGGACTCGGCTTTGGGACCCGTATGTGGTTGGGATCCGTATGTGGACTGGGCCTTATTTTTATATGGGTAAATTTGAGGCCTTCATATGGGGTGAGTATTATTGAGTTCATTTATTAGTCCTTTTTGAATCGGACTTAGGCTACAAGTTGATTAGGACTCATTTGAATTTTGTCTCGATTCAAAGAAATTCCTATTTTAATATTCCCTTTTATTTTATTTGGCGTCCGAAGAAAATTTTCTAGTTTTATCTTGGGATCCGGAGAAATACCGTTATTTTATTTTGATGTGGGATCCGAAGATATTCCTTTTTTTGGAATTATTTGGGATCCGAAAAAGTCTTTTTTTTTTACTTAGGATCTGAAGGAAATCCACTTTGACTTATCTTGAGGTTCAATGTGATTTGATTTGGGATCCGAAGCGATTCCTTTTTGGCTTAACCTAGGTTCGGATGTTCGGATGTCCGAAGAAATTGTCCGAACCGGTTTTTTTTTTTTCTCTTTTCAGCCTGAAGTAAGGGGCGTCCGCAGAGGTCCAAAACCGGCTTTAAAGAAATCTCTTTTTTTTTTTTTTTTTTTTTTTTTTTTTTTTCTTTCTTTTCTTTCTTTTCAGCCTGAAGTAAGGGGCGTCCGCAGAGTTCCCAAACCGGCTTTCAAAGAAATTTATTTATTTTTTTCTTTCTTTCTTTTTCTTCTTTCTTTCTCTTTCTTTTCTCTTTTTTTCAGCCTGAAGTAAGGGGCGTCCGCAGAGTTCCCAAACCGGCTTTCAAAGAAATTTATTTATTTTTTTTTTCTTTTTTTTTTTTCAGCCTGAAGTAAGGGGCGTCCGCAGAGTTCCCAAACCGGCTTTAAAGAAATTTATTTTTATTTCTTTTTTTTTCTTTTTCTTTCTTTTGAACCTGAGAAATACCTCAAAAAAAAAGGGGCGAGGAAGTCGCTCGGAGGGAGGAAGTCGCTCAGAGTTGTTGAGGAAGTCGCTCGGAGTTGTTGAGGAAGTCGATCGGAGGAGTCGAGGAAGTCGATCGGAGTTGTTGAGGAAGTCGATCGGAGGAGTCGAGGAAGTCGATCGGAGGAGTCGAGGAAGCGCTATTTCTCTTTTTTTTTTTTGCGATGAGAGATATGTAGTGGAGTCTGGGAGGAGGTTTTTTTTTTGTGGTGGAATATAGGAGGTTGATTTTTTTTGCGGTGGGATATGGGAGGTTTTATTTTTTTTTGGGTGGAATATGGGAGGTTATATTTTTAGTGGTGGAATATCGGAGGTTATATTTTTTTGTGGTGGAATATGGGAGGTTCTATTTTTTTTTGGTGGAATATGGGAGGTTATATTTTTTGTGGTGGAATATCGGGAGGTTATATTTTTTTGTGGTGGAATATGGGAGGTTGGTTTTCCAGCCCAGGCCAAAGAAAAATATCCCTCTATTTATAGTGGGGAGTGGTAGAGAAATATCGCGTGGGGTTTGTTAGGATTTGTTAAAGGGTTGGCGAGAATGTGCGGGTTTGTTGAGGGAAAGACGTGCGTGGATTCGTTGAGGAAAAGACGAGGTTCAAAATTTGAATACGTTGAGGAAATTATTATATTCAAATTTCAAATTTCAAATTTCCAAAATTGAATGTGTTCGAATTTTAAAATTAAAATGTTATGTTCAAATTTCAATATTGCGAGAATATGGTTATATTCAAATTTTAAATTTCAAATTTTAAAATTGAACGATTATGTTCAAATTTCAATATGTGTTCAAATTTCAAAATTGAACGGTTATGTTCGAATTTGAGAAAGTATGGTTGTGTTTAAATTTTAAATTTCAAATTTTAAAATTGAATATGTTATGTTTAAATTTGAGGAAGTATGTTTGTATTTAAATTTTAAATTTTAAATTTCAAAATTGAATATGTTATATTTAAATTTGAGGAAGTATGTTTGTATTTAAATTTCAAATTTTAAATTTATGTTTAAATTTGAGGAAGTATGGTTGTATTTGAATTTCAAAATTAAACGGTTAACGAACGAGGGAATTTGCTTGGATTTAAAAATTCAAAACAAGATATATGTGAGTTTGGGTAAGTCAGTTGAGAGATATTTTAAAATGTGGTTTAAGATTTGGATAAGTGCGTTTGAGATAATTGACGCATGAGGAATTTCGATTGGATTCAAAATTTAAATTTGAATATATGTGACATTTGAGAGATATTTTAAAATTTGGTTGGAAATTTAAAATTCAAAATTCAAAATTTAATTTGAACATAATTTTTGAAATTGAATCTTTAAACAAGAAGTTACTATAATGTAAGGCCCGCTGGGCACAAAAAAAATAGGATCCGACTTAAAAATCGACGGAGCTTTGATGAGACCCATAAGCTTGTGTTCACAAATAGCCTAAGCTTGTGTTCACAAATGGCATATTAAAGAATTGAATTTGTTGGACCCAAATTATTAATATGTTAAAAATTTTGGGCTTTTACGGGGCTTATATAGACAAATCAATATTACGGACCAACCATAATCTTTCCCCGTATTTTTTTTATTATAATTTTTTTTTTATGCCAACAAATGCCCCCCATCTTTTCGTTGTACGAGGCACGAGTACGGTGAAAAGATGCACGTTCAATTGTTTTTCTCTCTTCCTTTTTTTCCAAATATTTTTTTTCATTTTTTTTTTCGTACGCATTCAATTTGATTTCTCAGTTTAATGAAATGGCGGCCAATTGAATATGGCTCGCTCAGTTTAGTGACATGGCGGTCGATATGAATATGGGTCGCTCAGTTTAGTGACATGGCGGTCGATATGAGTATGGGGATTGATAGCGCAGTTTAGTGACATAACGGTCGGTATGAGCATGAGCTGCTCAGTTTATTGACATGGCAGTCGATATGGGTATAGGTTGCTCAGTTTAGTGACATGGCGGTCGATATGAATATAGGTT
>CM055072.1:34289010-34312753 GCA_029204045.2 Tillandsia leiboldiana | reverse complement strand
TCTTCTCCTTCCCCTCACCTCATAATTCTCGGCAGCAGATGTTATCCTCTCTCTCTATTTCTTCTTTCCTTTCTTATTTCTAATGTAATCGTAATTTTTTTTTTCTTTTTCATCGCTAAAGAAAAGACACAGGAATGGAAAATCAAAAATCTACTTATTAGGTAAGTAAAAATTATTATAATTAAGTTTTTATTTTAGAATTTTTAATATTTCATAATTATAAACTCTTTTAAAAAAAATTAAAATTAGTTATTTATAAATTATTTAATTTAAATTATTTAATTTGAACTATTTTCAGGATCCATTTATTGATCTCTTCTTATAATTTATAAATAGTTCAAAATTAAATGGATCAATAAATGGATCTTGAAAAGTTTGGAGAAAAAATATAATATTTTCTAATTTATATTTTAAATTTTTAAAATAAAAAAAATGATAAAATCAAAATAATTTTTAAAATTGATATATATATTTTCTCATCTTTTTTTATTATTTTGAATAAAATTTTAGAATAGTTATTTGTATGTAAAAAAATGTGTAGATCATAATGGCACCTAAGAAAATAGAATATTATGGTTGGCAGCACGGACGAATGATTGATGGAAACAGATTTCATTGGAAGTGTAATTACTGTAATATGGTCGGAATGGGCGGAGGTGTCACCCGCTTAAAGAAATATATCGCGGGAGGTTTTTCTGAAGTATCGAAATGCACTGAAGTTCCTCAGGAAATAAGACATACAATGAAAAATTGAGTTAGAATCTACAAAATTAGCAAAACAGAAAATAATGGATGATCGAGATGAACTAGATAAACGGGCAGCGAGTATCCCTCTGCTGACCCATATGAAGGTACAGGTGATGAATTTGATATTGATACTAGAGCTGCCATGGAAGCATCTTTACAGGAAAGATGGCAGCAATATGAAGTCCAACGACATAGAGCACAATTTGCGACCTCTCAGTTTGATGCCGGTGGGGGTCTAGATCTGGCTCTGCGCCATCAGGTTTATCTCGAAGTGGTTCTGTTGGCCGCATGTTCGACAGATTAAAGAAAATACCAAAATAAAAAAGTGGAAAAGGTCCAAATATTATAGATATAGACCAAATGGCATTTCCTGGTCCAGATGCTCAACAACAGCGCATAGATACAATGCTCAAAAAAGATAAAAAATACAGAATTGGTCGAGCAATAGCAAAGTTTTTCATTTTAGTAATATTCCTCCTATGTAACAAACAGTCCATATTATAGATCAATGATCACTGCCGTACAAAAGAGGGTCCAGGAGTTGAACCCCCAACACCGTATGAGATCGCCGGCAAATATATTGATGCGAGGTCAATGATATCCATGCATGGATAAAAAACTTCAAACAACAGTGAGAGATGTATGGTGTTACTTTAATGTGTGATAGTTGGACATCAAATACACATTTGAGCATCATAAATTTTTATTTATTGCAATGGCAAGATGGTCTTCCACAAGTCAGTTGATGCGACCGGTCGATTTGAAGATGCTGATTATATATATGCATTATTAGAGCAAGTTCTTGGTGAGATTGGTGAGAAAAATGTGGTACAGGTAGTGTCAGACAATGATTCAAACTACAAGAAAGCTGGCAAACTACTGATGCAAAGGCATCCACACATATTTTGGACTCCTTGTGCGGCGCATTGTATCAACCTAATAATGTCTGACTTTGGTACGATAAATCGGGTAAAAAAGATTATAGATACTGCACAACGTGTATCTAAGTATTTGTATAATCATAATTGGGTCAATGCTTTAATGTCCAAATTCATTGGAGGAGAGATCTTACGTCCTGGTATCACACGATTTGCCACAAATTTATCGCTCTAAACAGTTTTCTTAAAAAATAAAAATGGTTTATAAGTCTATGTTGCATCAAATGAATGGCAAACATCTCGTTATGCCTCCAAGCCTGATGGAAAGAGTATTGAGCAAATAATTCAGTCCACCAAATTTTGGGATTATGTGAAAGAGATTGTTGATATTGTGGAGCCTTTATACGTGGTCCATCGATTGGTGGATCAGGAAAAAATACCTCAAATGGGACACATCTATCATAAACTGAGGATGGCTAAAGAGATATCAAGAAAGTCAATCCATTGCGATGTCAATCTTATCTAAAAATTATCGACAAACGTTGGGAAGTTCAGATGGGTCGGGATCTGCACCTAGCAGGCAAGCATAAATTATAACAAAACTATTTGTTAGTGATTATTCAATGTATTCTTGCATTGTTGATGGAGTTATTTTTTTTTAATGATAGGTTATTATCTTAATCCGTCGTACCACCATCGTTATAATCTTGGATATGATGATGAATTATTAAAGGCATTACGAAATGTCATCAATAGATTGGAAATGGATCCAATGCATGCCGCTCTTGCCATAAAGAGGTACAATAGTTTTTTTACTATATTATTAATTTATTATGTTAATATGCTAATTCCTCATTATTATAATGTATTATAATATTATAATATAGGGAAAATATTTCGTAAATCCATTGGAACTTTTGGCGATGTGGGTGCAATTAACGGGAGACACAACACCGATCCCAGTAAGTAACTAAATAATTACATATTTTATATCTAACGATAAACTTATTTTGATATAATTTAAATTTTTAATTGGACCAGCTGAGTGGTGGCTACAATACGGAGATCAGCAAAACATTTAAAGAAATTGATGTGCGCGTTTTATCTCAAACAACAACGTCTAGTGGATGTGAGCGCAACTGGAGTACCTTCGCATTGATACATACCAAAGTGCGTAAACGATTAGCGTACGCTCGATTAGAGAAGCTAGTTTATGTCCACTATAATATGAGGCTCCGTTTAAGATGCATGCGAGCGGAGTATGATAGGAAAAATGAATTAAAAATTTATGATCCCTTAGATGCAAGCTTTATCAATGATGAATCAGACCCCATATTTGATTGGCTACAAGACAAAGAGAATCAAGAGGACCCTTTGCTCGATGAGCCTGGAGATCCACCACGACCATTCAGGATAATTGCTGAGGAAAGCAGGAGTTAGTGATGCAGAAAGATGGGCTAATGAGAATATAGAGGGGTCTCATAATCAGTTAGGTAATGTGCAAGAACAAGCATCTTTGGGCGAAGAATCACAAAATCCCGTGGATGACTCTGATGCAGAATTTGAGCGTCTTATGATAGGACCTGGACATGGTCGCCCACGTCGTACTCAAAGTCAATCAGAAAAAGAGAAGACATCGTCTGTCGCAAAGAGGCCTTCAACAACAGTCATAAGTGGTAAGGGTAAAAAAATTATGACATCGAAGGATCCATTAGATGCAGCTGATGCAATCTCGCTTGATGAAGATAGCGATACATCGACACCATCATATTCTGAGTTACCACGGTCCAAAAATGAATGTAGCGATGACGATGACACCACCAATAGCAGTGGGGATGGTGGTGGGGATGGTGGTGAATGCATTCCACCAACACAACAGGAGGGTGGAGATGAGGGCAGAGGTGGTCTTATATTACTGAAGAGCAAAATTTCACTCATGCCACTCAAGATGCTGATCATGGGTCGAGACCACGTCAAACATCTGGAGTGGTATATGATCGCAGAAAAGGTAATAGGCCCTCACAACACGATTATAGGGAGATGAGAGAGGGTTGGAAGTGGTGTCAACTGGGCACCCACGAAGGGATGATAATTTGCGCACACAGCTTGATAGTACTTCAGTTTCATCGTATCCCTCATATCAACATGGCTTTTATGGAGAGAGACATGATTATGATCCATCCATACCTTCATATAGTGAAAGTTCGTATGCCGAATCGTATAGTGATAATACTGCATATCCACATTATCCTTATGATGGTGCAGTCCATATGCCAGTACAAGTAACTGTTGTCGATCATATCAGCGATCCAATTGCATATGGGCATTACGTACGCCAATACAATGACATATATCACGAATATATGACTTTTCCACAATACCAGGAATATTTATACCAACATTGTCAAATAAATATGATATCTGCAGATCACATTATGCCATATGATCAACCGCGACAATCTATGTGGAATTAAGCAGTCTTCTCTCTATAAATATGTAAATTTAAATACTTATTATACTTATGAATTTATTTATTATATTGTTATTTCTATTCTCTATGAGATATATTTGTACTTTATATATAAAAAAAAATTATCAGTATGTTAATTGATGAATGTAGTAAGCTATATATAGTCAATATTTATAATTTTTTGACTAAACAGTTCAAAACAATATTATAAGAGCTTATTGGGAACAAAAAAAAAAACAAAAAAAAAAACGTGCCAGAGCGTGCCACTGAGAGGTCATGCGTATCCATCGGCACGCAAGCGTGCCGGTACCGTACCGTGCCAGGCGGCGAGCGGCACGCCCCCGTGCCTATATATATATATATATATATATATATATATATATATATATATATATATATATATATATATATATATATATATCAAGGATTTAAGTGCCGTGGCACGAGATCGTGCCGAAAACTTGCCGGCACGGTACGGCACGATGCGTGCCGAGCCGTGCCGATGAGTGCCGGTCACAAAAAATACATGCGTGCCGACATATAATGGCATGAAATATTTAATTTCTTTACCAACAAAATTTTTTAATTGCTTATTATGTATCTTTATCAAATATTTTGAACTTTATTAAGAAAATTACTTAGTAATTTAAAAAAAAAAAAGGGTTTTGAACTGTGTCATCGGCACGGGAGCTGTATCGTGCCGGTATCTTGTTGGCACGGTACGGCACGGTAGATACGGCCCGTGCCGATGGATACTTAAAACCTTGATATATATATATATATATATATATATATATATAATATATATATATATATATATATATATATATATATATATATATATATATATATATATATATATATATATATATATATATATATATATATATATATATAAGAGCATTAAAATTGCAAATACATCTCTCGGAAGTTACAATTAGCAAAATAAAAATATCACAAACACAATGAAAAAACCATCTTAAATAGCCAACTTGCCAAATTATATATTATATCCACTCAAAAGTTACAATTAGCAATTTGATCATCCCAAATACTACTCAAAATGAGAGGACCTTGGAGTAAAATTATTTGAGAAAATTACTATCAGCATATCTCACTACCTCACTTCCCCATTTGCTATGGATGAGACCTTGCAAAGTCCGGCCGAGGTGGTGAAGGGCACATCCTTGTAAGAGGCAACCAAGTCGGCGGTTGTATGGAGATCGGCTTGAACCTTCTCCCATACTTTGCTCTTTGCATTTAACACGCCATCCGGTTCGCCCGAATATCCAGGAAAGGTTACACGCTCCCCTACTGCGGCCGACGCGGGCGGTTCGACCAACTCCACCTGAATTAAAATCTTTTAGTCATTCTGTACTACTATATGGAGGAAAACATGAATGGATTATTTTGAAAATGGACCCCCCAATGCTTTTTCAATTTCTCCTTTTGACCAACAAATGCTCAACTTTGGGTACATTAATTTACTTGTTACGTTGACCAAATTGTGAATTCCATACACCATTTGTAGCTAACCAAGTTGGCAATAGTAGAGCCATCTACTTTGGGATTTCCATTTCAGATGACAGGAAAACAGAAAATTGATACTGAGAAAAGAACATATATATATTTATATATATATATAAAACTCCTATGCTTTTAAAAGCACCTAAGTCAATGGTGCTTGTAAATTTTTGACCCTTGGATGGAGGAATGTTGAGTTAGAATGATAGTGGTTCCTTAGGGTTTAGTAGGTGGTTGGTCGAATTGTATGATCTAAATGGTAGAATTAGTGAAAGAAATATATCTAATGGTGGAAAAACGTACAAGCACCAAGTGTTTGTTGCTTTTAAAAGCACCATAGCCGGACTATATAGAATCTGGCTACTATAGAGTCTGGCTCTAGTATTCCACAATTTTCATTCTTTAGATCATACTATTCCACCAACCACCCATTAAACCCTAGGGACCACTATCATCCTAACCGCTATCAATAGCATAGTAGCCTAGTTCTCTCTCTCTCTCTCTCTCTCTCTCTCTCTCTCTCTCTCTCTCTCTCTCTCTCTATATATATATATATATATATATATATATATATATATATATATGCCAGATACCCTGACATTTTAATCGATTGTAGATCATCATCTGAATGTCAAAAGTTTAAAGCGAACTGCATAAACTTTATAATTGTTTCAATCAACTACCTAGCCCCTATATTGGGTTAATTTTACCTAACAATCTTAAATAATATGAAAGCCAAATCACTTGTATACTCCTAACATTATCTAGGTATTCAAAAGAAGTCATTGGGGTTTTATGCGAATAAAGATTGCTAAACAATATTAACAGAACTTAAGGTGGTTGGTTGAGACAATCACAAAGTACTTGTAACTTATTTTAACTTCTTAAAGTTCAGATGATTATCTGCAATTGAGCGAATGTTAGGAGGGTCCAGCATATCCATCCCTTTTGACATATTACAGAGGTAAGAACCCCATATGGAGTCCAATAGCACAATGTGTGATATCAAAAGATTCAAAACTAACAGAGAGATCAACATGATTGAGATGATGCCTTGCCGGTGACAAATTTCAATGCTACAGAATACCAGAAATTTCAGGTAGTTGTATCACAGCAAAGCACTAGTGTGACTTAAAATGAAAAAAACATTCATATGTCAGAAGGAGACAAAAAGCATTGAAACTTACTTTGGTATGATCATCATTTGATGCAGCTAAAACCATCGCATGTGATTTAATACCACGCATAGCCACTGGTTTCAGATTACAGAGAACACAAACTTTTCGATTCTGCAAATTGAGAAAAGACAATAATTATAAACACAGAAAAAGAACCGAAAAAAGGAGAAATAACATCTCCATCTATAAACATTTTTGCAAGAAAATGAAAAAGAAAATTCTACCTCTTTATTATTTGCAAAAGGAGGACACTTTTTTTCAGCTTTTGACAACTTCAGACGACTTCTCAACTTGGACCAAACTGCCTATTCAATGATGACCGCTAAGCTTAATTCTGAATCATTGATTTACAGTTTTAACTACACTATACTATTACATAACTCTGAAACCGTCAATCGTTGTTCTACAGTAGATGATAATTTGGTCCAAAATGTTGACAACTAGGGTTATTTTCAAAAATGGAAAAAGTGTCATGCCTTTTGCAAAAATGAACAAAAGTGGACTCATCTTGCTAATAGTTGCAATCAAACAGAAATAAGAGTTAACTACAAACCTGGATCTCTTCAAGGGGAATGTATTTGACAAGGCCACTGACCACCGTTCTAGTTGACTCTTCTCCAACATCAATTTCTTCCACATAAAGGGAATCGGCGTCTGGATGCTTCTGAACTTTCTTGATGAGACCCACACGGATGTCTAGCCTGGAGACCGTAACTTCTGCTTCAGCAGCCTTTGTTTTTGTACCACCAGCTGGCTTTGTCTTTTCTTTCTTTGAATTACCCTCTGTACAAAATAAGGTTCGGTGCTATATTTTTTGTCTTAAAAAGATTAAAAAAATAAATAAAATACGAACAATAGCATAAGAAGGACATTGAGAACACTATTCATCTGAATGCAGTAACTCTTACAGCTGATTTTCTACCTAGAACTTAATGTATTGACTTAGGAAGTAATTGTTTTGTAGGTAGGTCCATATGCAAGATTAACTTCGGCTTAGCAATAAGTGCATATTCTGCTCAAATAAACCTCCAAAGTGAGAGGACAAATAAAATACAACAAGATATTGCCAACTAACAGAATTAAGGTCTGATTCACTGGACGGCGAGTGCTTCATCCAAATAATAGAGTTTCCCTTTTGATGTTACATGGAACCAACCATATTCATCCTGGCTCTATTTCTACAATACCTGGACAATCTTATTAACATAACCACATAGTAATCCACCTTGAGAGTTAAGAAAACCTCATTTTTGCACAGCATTCTGACCTATTTTACTTTGCCAACCGACCATACACAACAGATTTCTCACCATGTCTGATCAGTAAATACTGAGAGTCCCCAGAGTACAATTTTGTTTAGTATATCATTCTCTGCTACCATCGAAAAATCCACCTTGAAAAGAATCAAGAAGACTAACTATTCTATAAAAGTGTCAAGAAAATGTGATCTACCGACCATAACCTTAGCCAAAGCTCCACCGTTCAACTAATTATTTGCAGGGTGAAAGCATAAAAGAACAAAAAGGGCCAATACTTTACAAGAGAGAAAAATATCTAAACCTGATAGTTTTGTAGTCTTGAGTTGTTCAGCAACCTTTTTCGCATCAGCTTCTGCTTTCAATACCCTCTCAGCTTGACTGCCTGCAAATTTCTGTCTGAAAAATTCTACTTCTTCATCTTTCTGCGTCAATCATTTAAAGAGCCTTATAATACGATACAAAAGAGTACACAGAGAGTGGAGAAACACTGAACAATTTGTTATGCCTACCAGTTCCTTAAAAAGTGGCTCAGGTTTTCCTATTCTGTGGCCAGTAGGTAGAAAATCCCAAGGTCTTTTTGCTTTATCGATGTCTCCTTTCTCATCAGAAAATGAGAGATGTTCTTCTGGAGACAAATTAAGCTGCCTCATTACCTTGTATGGCAATAAAAGAAAAAACACTAAGATCAGAAGACAAAATAGAAGGAGAAAAATAAAAAATAAAAAAAATGAATATTCTAGTTTCATAATCTTTAAGGAATAGAGGGAGGGAGGAAAATAAAATTGTACAAATAACTTACTCCATTAGAGAAGGAAGGCATGAAAGGCTCTAATAAACAGGAAAGAAGGTAAGCAAGTCCTACTGAAGTCTTCATCACAATGGCACATGAAGAGGGATCTTCTTTGTAAAGCTTCCAAAATTGGCTCTCCTACACATAATACTCAGAAAAGGAATAAGAGAAAACAGAAGATACCAAAAATGCTAATCACCAAAATGAAGGATAAAAGATTATAAAAAACTTACTTGCAAATATCCATTACCCTCGCTAGAAATGCTCATAGCAGTTTTCAGGCCTTGTTTTAGTTTGACCTGTTATACAACATGAACAGTACACTTATAATTGCATAAATTGGTTGACAATACACATTTTCCATGTCGCTACCACCAATGCATTGAAAGATTTCCATGCTAGAATGTAGACGAAAATAGAAGAGAAATTAACTCGACTACCTTCTCCATGGCATCAAGATACTGATCGACCAATTTGCCAACATTTTCTGCAAGAGTCTTAGTTAATTGATGAGACTCTGCATTAGGAGCATCGGGAATAGTTGAATCATACCCAGCTCCTGAAGAAAAAAGGCAAAAGATCTATAATTCTAAAACAGCTTGACATTATAGACATATGATTGCCTTACTCGAAGAATTAAACTCTAAAGTTGCGTTTGGTTCAGGTATAAGCTAGAACTGCTTATTCCAGAGATAGGTATAAGTTCAGAAATAAGCAGGAACAAGACCAATTTTGTGTTTGGATTAAAATTGGATTGTTCTCGAAAATAAGAAAAATAACGTTTGGATAGTTAGATTGGAATAGTGAGAATAAGAGTAATTATAATTTTAAAATAATAATATTTTATCTAATTAATTAACAAAAATATTAATTAAATAATAATTTAACTTATTTAATTAACTATTGCTAGATAACCCTAAATATTAATTGATAAAATAATTAACAATAATGTATATTATTAATAAATAATTTAATTACCTACAAATAATTTAATAAATTAATAAATTAATTAGTTAATTATCTAATAGTTAGATAATTAGTTAATAAAATAATTAGATTAGTCAAAAATATTAGATTAATTAAAGAGTTAATACAATAATTAAAATTATATTTATTTTAATTAAGCTTATTCTCAAGTGGAAGCAAACTTGTTCCGGGGAAGAGGCTAGAACAGTAGTTCTAATCTTAGGCCTTGTTCCCCAACCAAACGGTGCCTAATAGAAAAATGTAGAAAAATGCAGATTAGAGCACTAAACTAACTTAATCAACATAAGATCGCAGAATAAGCAACAGGATTAGCATGTCTTAATGCATAATTTCTTAATAACATTATGAAAAAACTATAATTCATGAGCTAATCGTGAAATCTAATAGTTATATACCATTTTATTCACTATTCACTAACCTGCTGGTTTGGCAATGAAACTCAATACACGATTGATAAAATTTCCCAAGTTACTCAATAATTCACTATTGAGTTTTGCTTGCAGATCCACCCATGTAAACAGTGTGTCTGACACCTAATTCACAAAAAGCAGCAAAAATTAGAGCTCATAAACCACAAACATCTGTAATACTTGTACATACTTGAAATTCAAAAAAGAAAAAAAAATTAAACTAACCTCTGGCCTATTAGTGAGTAAGTAGTAACGCCATACTTCTGTAGGAATCTTTGTATCCTTTGCATCATTACCAAAAACTCCAATACCCTTACTCTTGGAGAACTTTCCTGTATATCACAGAAAATAAAAGGCAGATAATGAATGTTGACAAGTGAACATATCTAACAAGGCAAGGCCAAAATTCTCCTTTTTTTTATATTTTTCAACAAAAGAAGTTCCAGAGTTCCTTTTAAAGCTCTTTGGTTCTAACATTTGTACATTTGAATGATTGAATTTGATCAAATTGGTGGCTTCCCCTATTTGTAATCCCAATTGTGCTAAATCCACCAATCCCAAGACAACTGAACTGATCAAGAATGTAATTGGTAGGTAACAGTACCTGCTTCATAATTTAAATATTCTGTAACACTTATTGTCTTCATCATTGTCCACTTTTCACCAGTTCCAAGGAGTGTGGAAGGAAACATAACCTGGGATAGATGTTGTGAGCATTAGAAGGAAAAAAATAAAAATAATAATTACTCATTCCTAGTTGTGACTTATGAATACACAAACAGCAAAAACAGTAATAAGTGAAACAATATCGTACTTTTCAACAAGAACAAATTAGTTTGGGGCTTCCACAATTTCATACCAAAAACAAAAAACCAAAATAAAGGGTACCATTACATATAGGAACAGACTGATTATGTTTAAGGGCAGAAAAAGAAAAAAAAGTATTCAAAATAGGTGACTATAAAATTATACTAAATAGTCAAGGTGCAGGTGATCTGGTCAATCATGTCATAGTCAAGTACCAGTAAAAAGCAATTCTAGTTTATTCCTGAAGTGAGAATAGTATTCTTACAGTGCTTTAAAGGCAATGCAAGAAACATACACAGTTAACCAAAATGTGAGAATGTTATTCTTACAGTGTGAAATGGCACATTATCCTTGCCCATGAACTGATACAATTCTACCATATCAGGATTCTTCCACCACTTCTCCCAGTCAGGAGTGTAGCATGCCGTTATTGAGATATACCCAATTGGGGCATCAAACCACACATAAAACACCTGACAATTAGTACACGAAACAAAAAGAAAATAATTATCACGTGGACAAAATTTAAGGCAGAAAATCACATCTCTATTTATAAATTAACTCTTGCCAAACTACCAAACCTTATCTTTATATTTCTCATGTGGAACGGGAACACCCCATTTAAGATCCCTTGTAATACAGCGAGGTTTCAATCCTTCCTTCAACCAAGCATTCGTTGCTTGAATAGCATTTTGGCTCCAACCCCCAGCCACAGACATTTCACTGATATACTTCTCTAATTTTTCCCTCAGTAAAGGAAGCTCTAGAAATAAGTGGTCAGTGTCACGAATGTGTGGAGTGTTTCGACAAACCTACACACACAGAGATGCAAAGATAAGTGGTAGAAATATACATGGAAGCAATTTCACATTGAGCAGTCAATTGGCTGGACTTCTGTAACCACTTCTCTACTCAAAATAGCAAAGACTAAGCATTGCACAAAAAAAAAAAACAAAAAAACAAAATGTTTGGAACTTTTGTTGTGGCACAAAACTAGTTCAGCTTTTGGAACCCAAAAGCAGGAGGTCCAATTTGAAGCTTCTGCTTTTGTAGGAAAGGGAAGCTGTCAGAAGGGGTTATCAACAAAAAAGCCATTAGTTCTTCTGTAACAGCTTTTCTGAACAGCACCTCAAAAAAAGCTCCAGAGAGAACAACCAGCACATTATTCATATAGGAACTGAAAGCTTACTTTGCATTTGGGATCAATGAGTTCAGTAGGATTCAACAATTTCCCACAATTTTCACACTGATCACCTCTTGCAGACTCATAATTACAGCCAGGGGTAGGACAAGCTCCCTCCACAAGCCTGTCAGCTAAGAAGCGTTGGCATGTGTCACAGTAAAGCTGCAAGAAATGCGAACACAGATTAAGTGGAATAAAAAAATAGCATTCATAAGAAGGAATTTGTAGGGTCAACAGAGAACTCAATGAATTGTCTACTAACAAACCTGCTGCATGGTGTTCTCAGAAAGCCAATTATTCTCCATCAGTTTGTGGAAAATAGCTTGGCAAACTTCAGTCTGTGCCGGAGAAGATGTTCGTCCAAACTCATCAAAGCTTATGTCAAACCACTTGTATACCTCCTTGTGAATGGCATGGTATCTTCATGGGAAGAAAATACATTGTCAAGCAGCACATTACACGTACAGCTAGAAAACCCTAAAGAGAACTCTTGTTTGTAACGTTCTTTTGAATATCTTCTAATTGTTCTCTTCAACTACATAAGCATAACATATGGGAATGAAATTTTACTCAACCTAGTAATAACATGAGTTTCAAGCAGCAGACTGGACAAAAGGGAAAGGTAGTAATGTTGCAAAGTGCAAAATAATCTTAATATAGAACATTATCCAAATAATGATATTAGGGGATCTAACAAAGATATCCGACATAATATCTGTTAAGCTAGCATTCTGCAAAAACTGCAAAATTCACCTCATTTTCACAACTTTCTATATAATGTAAAACAAGAGGGCGAATAAATAAGAGGAGAGAGAGTGGGGTTAGGTCGTGGGTGGAGAGCAGAGAGAGGACATTGCTCCCAATGGGAAGGAGATGATAACGAAATATTTTTTTGATAATAATGTGTGTGTGTGTGTGTGTGTGTGTGTGTGTGTGTGTGAGAGAGGGAGAGAGAGATTAAGTTGGCCATAAACCTAAGAAATAGTTATTTTGAAGTTTCAGTTGCAACTGAGTTTTTTGGAGAAACAAAACGCGAGTATCATTTGCCTCTCTTCTTTATTCATTTATTTCTTTGCTCCCACTTCTAGGTTGCCCACTTGCACTTGCCATAATTCAACATAAAATTATAACTCCAAAACCAAAATTATAACATACTAGTGTAGGGCCCACGTTTCACAGTGGATAAGTAGTATTTCAACCAATTAAAATATATATTATTAAAATTTTAAGATTGAAAAAAATTATAACCTGAGAAATACCAAAAAAAATCCTATAAAGTAGGGATATGTATAAAAATCTAAATACAACATCAAAAAAAGAAAAAAGACAATAAAATTGTGCTCCATGCACCGCTCTTAGTGCTTTTTAAAAAAATATCATCATTGCCTCAAAGAAATAAAAAAAGAAGGCAGGGATAGGAAAAAAGAACGGCAATATGGAAAAATCAAAAGAAAAACAGCTGGAACCAAACTTGTAACTAAATAAGTGACAGTATAAGGGTAGTAAGAACTAGCTCAATTCATAACATAAAACATAATAAAAATAAATATAAGAAGACGCCACCATTACAAAGTACAAAATAAGTATATAGTAGTTTAGAAGAAGTAATAAGAAAAGGTGCACCACTTGGCATAAAAACCTCTCTCCACTATATACGAAAATAAAGAAAATAATTCCTATATATATATATATATATATATATATATATATATAGAAAGAGAGAGAGAGAGAGAGAGAGAGAGTCCCGCTACTATACTTTTAAAAGTACCAAGCAATTGGTGCTTGTAAGTTTTCTACCGTTAGATATATTCCTTTGACTAATTTCACCACTTAGATCATGCTATTCCATCAATCACCTACTAAATCCGAGGGGCCCACTATCATCCTAACCGCACATCCTTTCATCAAGAGGCTAAAAATCTACAAGCACCAATAAATTGGTACTATTAAAAGCATAGAAGCTCAATTTTATATTCATAATTAATTTGAACAAAAATAAAAATAAAAACCCTAACGGAGCTAGAGATCGATCACCAACGACGAATCTGAGTTGCTTTGTGTCCCAATGCCACTGATTGCCTCCGTCGTTACAGCTCCTGTTCTTGAGTTCCTCTCTATGGCGCCGACTACATTCTCTACTCGGACCCCTCGTCGATGCCGCTAGATCTGATTTGCTTGTGTTGACTTCCCCAACACAGCTTATCCTAGAAGCGAGGTAGGGTGGGACTTGAGGGAGAGAAAGTAGGGGCAGTTTGGTTTGGGACTGAATTTAGGTTATGGGAGGGAGAAAGAGAGAGTGTAAGAGTGCCATGGGAGAGAAGAGATAATAGGAGTAATGATTGGAGTAGAAGAGAGAGTAGATAATAATCTTGAAAAGATTTAGAAAAAATTTAGACTTGGATTATAGGAAGAGAGAGGGAGGAGGAGAGAAGAACTATAGGAGAAGAGGGAGAGTAGAAATAATGACGAAGATTTGAAAAATATATGAAAAAATTTAGAAAAAATCTAGGAGAGATTTGGATGTCGTAGAGAAAAAATAGAGTTGTTGAAGGTGAGAGGTAAGTATAATAATTAAGTAAATATAGATTTGAGAGAGAGAGAGAGAGAGAGAGAGAGAGAGAGATCACGAACAAAAAACTAACAGTTCATGTATTTGTATATATGGACCCAAACCAAACCGAATTAATTTGGTTTGGTTCCGTTTGGTACGGTTATGGAATTAATTTTTAGATTTTTCATTTCTCTTATGAATTAATTTATAAAATAAGATTCAAAATTAAATAATTATGAAATCACACAAAAAAATTATAAATATAGAATTTTAAAAAATGTGTTGATATATTGTAGAGTACCGGGACTTCGTTTAGTGCGCCGACCTCGCAATGATGGCATGGTGCGGGGAAATCGCCTGGGGCGTGTTCTATTTGTGTTTACAGATGAGTTCGGGTTGATTCAGATCGACGCGGAAGCCCCAGCTTGTATTTGCATTTTCTACCTGTAGAGTATTGGATTGGATAGAGTACCGACTCCGCCGTGGTGCACAGGAAAATTAGAAAATGTTTGAAACATGTGTATTTTCAGTTTACAGCGGAGTTCGGGAGGTTTCGGATTGATGCGGAGGCCCCGAAGGCAAAAAGTGAGTTGGAGTTGGCCATTAATGGAACCGGTTTTTGGATTGAGCACACCGACTCCACAGTTGGGCTTTTTGAAGGGGAAAAGCTTTGGACAAGTGTATTTTCAGATTACAGCGGAGTTCGGGAGGTTTCGGACTACTGCGGAGGCCCCGAGGGCAAAAAGTGAGTTGGAATTGGCTAAAAAGGGAGTAATTAATTAATTAAGAAATTAATTTAATTAGATATAATTTTAGCCCGTGAAAAAGAAAGAAAGGAATTAAGAAAGAGGTTTTTTTTAAATGGGTTGGATATTTTGCTGAGGGACTTGTTTTTATTTAAATTGCTACAGCTGCCTTCCACTAATTAAGTCATCTTAATTAGCCTCCGCCACGTCATCTCATCTCCTTCCCTGCAAAACAGAGTAATTGGTAGGAAACAGAGGAAGAGAAGAAAAAGAGAAAAGAAGGAAGAAGTGGAAGAAGAGAAGGAAGGAAAAGAGAGGAAGTGAAGGAGAGATGTGAGGGAGTGCTCTAGTGGTGTGACCCTGTTGCTAGAGGCCGTGTGGAGCGAGCGGAGCGCGCGCGCGTCGAGCTCCAACGAGGTATGTGCAGTTTTTGGAGCTTGGTTTTGGATCTTTGGTTGGTGGATTTGAGGTTGGTGTAGGTGGTGTGTGGTTTTGGACTACTTGTCCATGTTGGTGGTGCCGCAACAGGGGAGCCGCGCAGCGCAGCATGCGGCAGCGCAGCAGGGCGCTGCGCTGCGGGCGCCAGGGCGCCGCGCAACGCCGCTGGGCGCCGCGCGGCATGCGCCTGGGCAGCGCGCAGCGCGCGGGAGCCGCGCGGCTGGCGACAAGCGCGGGCGCCGCGCGGGCAGTGGCAGCGCAGCGCGCGGTTAGCGCGGCTGCTGCGTCCGGTCGGCGAACGAGCGGAGGCCGGTGCCGGTGGGCTGTGTGCGCGCACGCCGCGGCTGTTGTTGCCCGGGTGTCGCGAGTTCGTTTGTGAGCCGAGATTAACGGAGTTTCGTGGTTTTTCTCTCTTTTCTCTCTCAGGGCGGCGTCAATCGTGGCAGTTTTCGGCGAGGTGCCGTGCGGAGCCCGGATCGAGTGCGCGGCACGCGAATTTCACCTGAGCAGCCTGGGCAGTGTTTGGGTATGTGCTGTGAGTGTGTGGTGTGTGCTGGGGAGATGTAACTTGAGTGTGTGGGTGGATATGTGTAATTGTGTTTATGTGAGCATGCTGCTGGTGATGTGGTGGACTTGGAGTGGGCTTTGGACACTTGTTTGGTGCTGTGAGCTGACTGTGAGTGAGCCGGAGCGCGCAAGATTTTTGTAGAGGACTCGAGGGATTTATTCGAGCTTCCGGGGATTTTTCCAGGGTTCGCGACAGTGCGCGCGTGTGCAGCGCGGTTTTGGTGTTTCCGGCGGATTTTTGACAGTGAGCGGTTTGGCGCTTCATCGACTTCAGCGATGCCTACGGAAAGCGTTCCAGGTGGGTTGAAATTTCTCCAAAATGTGTGGAATGCCCTTTAATGCTCCTGAATGCAAGTTGATCATGTTTTTATGCTATTTTTCACTGCGGTAAAATCTGATAGTTGCCTGAAAATTTTTAGAAAATTATTTAGAACCCCATATTATTTTTAGTATACTCCTGATACTATATGACACTAGACTTCATGTTTTGTTGGCATCATATTTGCACCTGAATCGTTTTAAAAATCGAGAAAACCCGTTTTAAAGAAAATCGGCATTTTTAAAGGTGATTTTTACTTTCTGAGTTCGCCAGAGGTATGGCATAGATTCAGGGTGCATTTGACCTCGCGCCTGGGGGCCGAGTGGAGTTTTAAAGTTCTGTGGGATGAGTTTCTAGTGTCATGTGGGTTTGAGCTTCCTTGTGGATTGATGAGATTATTCTAGATCATGGATCATGTTTTTCTAATTTGGTAGTGGAGGTGGTTCTCCGACTTAGTTATGAGAGTTTTGGGGTTCTGGCAGATCGAGTCGTGGAGGTTTCCCGACTTAGCCATGGGTTGTGCATTATCATATTGAGTCGTAGAGGGTTCTCCGACAGATTATGTGAGGATTTGGGCATTTCCTGATTGAGTCGTGGAGTCTTTTTCCGACTGAGTTGTGCTATTTGAGCTTCTGATCTGTTGATCGTGATCATAGCCTGCATGAGCCGCTTGTTGAGACAGATGAGACACGCTTGAGCTCGGTGGGGTCGCTCCCCTCGAGTTACGCTCCGGATGCGATGATGATACGCTTAGTTGATATACTAGTGGTCGCTTGATACCCCTGGCTGAGTTACCATTGGGTCACTTTGCGTGAGATTGAGATAGTCCGTGTGGAACGCCCTACGTAAGACCAAATCCTTTTTGGGCGTAGTGGCAGTAGGTTGGCGCAGGCTTGACTGGACCCTATGAGGCAGTCATTGAGATTGGGTGATATGAGCGGGTGGTTACATTTTATGTTCTTAGATGGGTTTTCCTTTGAGCATTGATACTGAGGCATTTTAGCAGTAGCGAGTGTATGCATAGCATGTTTATGGTAGAGTTTTCCTTTTGAGCATGATGTTGAGACATTTTTAGCTGTAGTTCATTTCCTGCTTTCCTATATATCTATCTGCATACCTATCTGTTTGCCTCCAGTAGACTTAGTGGGCATACCGTGGATATTGGTGACGGTACCCACTGAGATCTACCTTCTGCAGTAGATCTCACACCCGCAGCGGTGACAGGTTACTGAGGTTGCTGTTCCGACTTAGCACGCGCGGAGACAGCTAATCGAGGTGAGGACGTGGCCGAGTAGTTCCTTACCAGCATTGAGAGTCAGAGGTAGATGTACCCTGTATATTTTTATGATTCCACTTTTGTACTGGACAGTCTGAGAGATTTGTGAGGGTTGTGCTTTTATTTTCTTAGCTGAGAGACTTTGTATTGAGATTTTATTTATTTATCAAGATGTTCAGTTGATTTCTGTAGCTATTAGTTCTTTTTCAGCTCTGATACATGTTTAGCTATAGATCTTTTGCAGGGTAGACGCTTCGTCTGTGCGGCAGTTTCCGTACAGACGGCGGATCTGTTGGCGAGCCCGGGTCGCAGTTCGACCCCGGGGCGTGACATATATGATCATAATTTGATCATAAATATAAAGTTTTAATAAATAGTTTAGATAAAAAGTGTAAAAAAAATATTACTATTCGATTTTCGGCTCGATTCGGTTAGGAAATGTGTTCAAACCGAATTGAAACCGAAAATCGAATTTTAATAAATTTCAAGACTGAACCAACCAGAAAACCATATAAACTGAACCAAATAGTATTATTTGGTTTGGTTCGGCTTGATTTTTGGTTGGGGACTAAAGGAGAGAGGGAAAAGAAAGACGGATAGGACAAGATATAATAGAGAGGTCTAGGAAGAGAGAGAGAGTAGGAGGAAGAGTTAGGCCTTAGGGAATAGTAATTGCCTAGGAAAGAGAGGTAGGTTAGGGATGGGTAGGGAGAGAGAGAGAGAGAGAGAGAGAGAGAGAGAGAGAGAGAGATGAGGGAACAAGATTGGAAGAAGAATAGAGAGAGAGAGAAGGAATGAGAAACTGCCACGTGGATTGAAGAAACTATCAAGTAATGTATTTGTATAGATGTATAGATTGGCTTTGGTTGGAGTTATCCAAACTAGGTTTTTGCACCAAACAAAACTAAAGCGGTCCAAAATACCCGATATCCCATACCCTACCCCAGACCGTACCCGGACCCTATCCGAACCCAAACCAGACACGAAAAAAAAGGGATAGTATATAGATAAAAAAAACTATCCATTAAAGTTTCGAGTATGGGTACGAATACTTTATACCCATACCCGACTTGGACCCAACCCGAACCCGACTTTTTAATGGATAGGGTCCGAAATAGTTTCCAAATCTGGACCCGGACTCGGACCCAGACTCAATGAATACCAGATAGTAAAAAAAAAAAGATTTGAAGTTGAGGGATTAATTTCAATAGTACTTATAGATGAGGGGTCTCTGTGTATTTTCATTCTAGTGAAACCCTAGCTCTCTGTTTACTCCTTTCTTTTTTTATTATTATTTTTACTCATTTTTTTATTTTTTTTACTCATTTTTTTAATCTTAGCCGCTATGTTTACTCCTTGAATCTCTCTAAATAGGAGCCCCTATTTTTTTAACCTTATTTTTATGGAGTATGATAGTTTTTTCTTGGCTCTTATGCTCATGAAAAGTGACGTGCTTTTCTTGTATTAGGATAATTTATATTTTCTTTTAAACGAATTTTATTGTATTGAGTGCAACCTATTAGAATGCGAGTTTTTTGTAGTTAGAGGTTTATAGTTTTCACATACACTGTTTAATAAAGTTTATAAAAAATATATGCATACGGGTACCTGTACCTGATCTAGATTCTAGATCCGATCCGTATCTAACCTATACCGAATCTTAAGTGGGTAGTATGTGGATAGTCACTATCCAAACCCGCTCAAATAGACCCGAAGGGTATATTAGTAACTTAAGTACCCAGACCCGGACCCAACCCAAAGTTAAATGGGTAAGGTATATTTTCTTTTCCTATCCATTTTTTTTTAGGGTATGGATACAGTATATCAACTACCCAGACCCGACTCAGTTCACGAACACCTTTAAGCAAAACTAAAAATTTTTGGGTTCAATTAAAAAGGGTTTAAATAAGGCTTAACCCAAATAGACTAAACTAACTTATCAGTCAAATTTGCCTATAGACCTTAATAATTCGTTTTATCCTATTCAATCAAGAGAGTAACAAAAGAATCATTTTATTATACAAAACACAAAGTTCAATTAAATTATAGTACTATTATATCATAATCATAATTAGCCTTGTTTAGTTTGCTCTTTTTGAAAAGTTTGGTTCCGAATTTTACAATCAAAATAGACAAATGAAATTAAAACTGATAAAATCACTGAAACTACTTAAATTAAAATTCTAGGAGCTTAAAGAAAATCAAAAATTAACAATGGCATTCCTAAACTTGGAATTTACTTTGAGGACAAATTCATTCATATTCTTATAGTGTTCATAAATTGTGGGTTTCTTACTTGAACATGTAGTTCTCAAATCTATTCCTATCTCTCGGACGGGCAAGCGAGATATGGTGTGGTGAGACGAATCATTTGTGGTGAGCCGAGCCGACTTGAGAGGAGCCGAATGCCTTGAGGCAATGTGGGGACAACATTTCGGTTCATACAAGCACGATCGGCTCATGCATAAGTCAACGGATCCTGTTGATAATGGGACAGCCGCCAAAAACTGCATTGACACTAGGGCTTGTTATTATGAGGATAGCTGAGTGACGTGCCGTATACTCAACTCTGTCACGCCGCATGCGCCGCCCGATTACTTCTATCGCCTTCGTACTCAGCTGGTTTTCCCTATAAATAGTATTGAGAGAGTCTACCGGAAGGAAACCCTATTGAATATTGTGAGAGGCTAGCTCGAGCCGAGGACCAAAAATTTTCAGCAGACTCTGGAGTACGAGGACCTCTTCCTCAAATCGGCTCATGCCCGAAGGAGCGTTCCTCGGCGATTCAAGCAACCGACTGCAACATTCAGCAGTTCTTCAGCCTAAGGTAAGGGATATCATCAAGCAGGAGTGATTTCTTACCTTGTCTACTGTCTTGAGCTTTGTCTTGTTGTTAGTTTCTTACCTTTGGTTATAAGCGTAGGTTGTGGAGGGAGTGTAGTGTTGAACTCCTTGAGCCCTGAGGTTTTGAAACTATAGAGATTAATGACCCTGTGTTTGGGTGTTTTGATTATGGACCTCAGGATAGAACCATAGGGTTGTAGAACTGAAGGTTCGGTTGAGTGTAAGAGTGGTAGACTCGGTCTTAGGAGTAGCCTAAGAAGGACTAGAGGCAAGCACTTTGGTATGTTGTGAGCTGGGTAGCTAGCCTTCGGGCTGTCGTGTGGCGTGAGAGCACTTGACTGAGGAGTAGATCGATACTTTCGACTCCTCGAAAAACGGGTGTACAGAGCTAACGGTGGGTGTGGTGACGCGGGTGTAAACTGGCCACCCATTCGGTTAATTGTGGTGAAAGATTCACCGGAGGATGACGTGAGTTTGGTCCCGGTTCTCCAGGCGCTATGCGGTATATGATGGAATACCCACTGAGGGTGACGTGGGCTGGGTCTCGGCTCTCCTGGTGGTAAGTTTGTTTAACCAGGTGGCGCGAGTGCGAAACTCTTCAGCGCCCCACTTAGCACCCAAGACCAATCTGGGGAATAAAAGAGTAAGCCGACTCCGCCAGATGAATGTACGGGACGCCGATGGGAGTGCAGTTTGAGGATTCAACCTCCACTCGGGGCTCGTACAGGTCAATCGATCAGGAAGGTGAGACAATTTCGACTGTTACGCAGAAGAGTGAGCTTGACGGATTTGAGCCGAGGGGTTGATTTGGTTAGGTGTTGGTGAGACATCTGGGGTGTTCCTTTAACCTTACTGCTTTCCTTATCTACTTGCCTTATTTTCTGTTTGACTTTTGTAAATGCCTCCTGTATAACAAGTGTGGAACATTCTTTCTCGGTGGTTGAACCTACTAGGAATTTTAATTAGTTCTCACTCCCTGTGGTTTATTCCTTTCAAGTGTCGGATCAGTTGGTGAGGCACGCGATCGCGGCAAGAACGTGGTCGAGTCTCGGAGCTAAGAGTCTAACTGGCCGTCCTTTGTGCTGTGTCGTTCGGTTGTTGTTTCGTCGAGCCGAGTGCTCGGTTGTTTGTTCCTTTTTGTAACCTAACAGATAAATACAATAAAATTATATTTTTATATTTTATCTCTTGTACTCTGATACTGTGCATCCTTTCGCTTCTTTTAATTAAGCGCGATTGGGACTGACCGTTCCGTTAGGGTGGAGCGTGGCTTACTTGTTCGGTGGAAAGTATGTGCGTGCTCCCAAACCAATCAATCGACGGTTCCGAGGCGTGACATATGAAGCAGCTGCGAAGTTGAGGAGATGAGGGTTGAGGAGGGGGGGGGGCGGGAGAGGATTAAGAAGTTGAGAAGACGAGCAGAGGATGGGGGCAGCGATGAGAATTGTTAAAAAGGATCTCAGACAAGCTGGACCACTTCCCAAACATGGGAATAGATATAAAGGCCTTAAAAGTTTAAAGAAAACCAAATGTTTAAAAGCGCAATAGTCGTTACATTGTCATGGAAGGACAGGGATGATTGTGTCATTACATAGCCTAGTAATTGTTAGCAAACCCTAGATAAACTAATAAACACAAACTGACATACACATAGACTGAAAGTTTAGAGGGATAGAATTGAGAACTAAAATGTTTGAGGGGGCAAATGCGCAATTTCACTACTCTTTGCAGGGAATCGCAGACAAACTTTATTTACTTTTTAAAGTAGTAGAAGGGAACTTTCTATTAAAACTTTAGCCAGCCCACTCTAAAAACCTACATTAATGCACTTTACCAACTTGTGTACTCTAATCTTTTAAACATAATTCAATTACACCCCAGATCTTACAAGTGCTATCTTTCAACCAAACACTGTTATTGCGACAAAAGAAAAAGCACAAAGGGAAGATCAAAGTATGACACTTGAATAAATACTATGTATGAATCCCAATAAAATGACACTTTCTTATAGGCGAATTTCAGTTTGAGTGCTTCACTTAAATGGCAAGTATACGCTGATCAAAATATCGAGCATGGTTGCCATCCACACCAACAAAGATTGGTAAAAACAAGTGAAAAACATCAATTTAAACTTCCTTTGGCATTGTTGGTGGCCTTTTTTTTTTTCTTTAACACAAATCAAAATGATCGGATGATTGGTACAGCAGATAAAAAATTATTTAAGCCTCCCTTTGGCATTTTTGCTGGTCCTTTTTTTTCATTAAACACAAAAGTCTATACAAATATATTATTTGATAGTTTCGTCAATCCACGTGGCATTTTCTGCCTTCCTCCTCTCTCTTCTATCTTATCTCCTTCTCTTCTCTCGTCTATCCTTCTCCTAATCTTATATCCCCTCCTCCTTTTCCTCTCTCCTCCTCTTGCTAAAATCTTCTTTCTCTTTCTCTCTCCCTGGCCTACCCTAACTACCAACCCGCTCTTTCCTAAGCAATTATTTATTCTCCAAAGACCTCACTCTTCATCCTCTACTCTCTCTCTCCTGAACTCATTATACTTTTCCCTACATCCCTCTCTCCCTTCCCCTTAGTTCAAACCAAAAAGCAAGCCAGACCAAACCAATAACACATTTGGTTAGTTATTATATGGTTACAGTTTGGTTTAGGGTCTCGAAATTTATAAAACTTCGTATTTTGGGTTTCAGTTCGGTTTGAATATATTTCCTAACTAAATCGAACCGAAACCAATAGTAATATTTTTTTACACTTTTTA
>CM055072.1:34257376-34288910 GCA_029204045.2 Tillandsia leiboldiana | reverse complement strand
TTGCATAAATTGGTTGACAATACACATTTTCCATGTCGCATACCACCAATGCATTGAAAGATTTCCATGCTAGAATGTAGACGAAAATAGAAGAGAAATTAACTCGACTACCTTCGCCATGGCATCAAGATACTGATCGACCAATTGCCAACATTTTCTGCAAGAGTCTTAGTTAATTGATGAGACTCTGCATTAGGAGCATCGGGAATAGTTGATCATACCCAGCTCCTGAAGCAAAAAAGGCAAAAGATCTATAATTCTAAAACAGCTTGACATATAGACATATGGATTGCCTTACTCGACGAATTAAACTCTAAGTTGCGTTTGTTTCAGGTTATAAGCTTGAAGTTATTCAGAGATAGGTATAAGTTCAGAAATAAGCAGGAACAAGACCAATTTTTGTGTTTGGATAAATTGGATTGTTCTCGAAAATAAGAAAAATAACGTTTGGATAGTTAGATTGGAATAGTGAGAATACGAGTAATTATAATTTAAAATATAATTTTTATCTAATTAATTAACAAAAAATTAATTAAATATAATTTAACTTATTTAATTAACTATTGCTAGATAACCCAAATATTAATTGATAAAATAATTAAACAATAAATGTATATTAGTTTAATAAATAATTTAATTACCTACAAATAATTTTAATAAATTAATAAATTAATTAGTTAATTATCTAATAGTTAGATAATTAGTTAATAAATAATTAGATTAGTCAACAATATTAGATTATTTAAAGAGTTAATACAATAATTAAAATTATATTTATTTTAATTAAGCTTATTCTCAAGTGGAGCAAACTTGTTAGGGAAGAGGCTTAAACAGTAGTTCTAATCTTAGGCCTTGTTCCCCAACCAAACGGTGCCTAATAGAAAAATGTAGAAAATGCAGATTAGAGCACTAAACTAACTTAATCAACATAAGATCGCAGAATAGCAACAGGATTAGCAGTCTTAATGCATAATTTCTTAATAACATTATGAAAAAAACTATAATCATGAGCTAATCGTGAAATCTAATAGTTATATACCATTTATTCACTATTCACTAACCTGCTGGTTTGGCAATGAAACTCAATACACGATTGATAAAATTTCCCAAGTTACTCAATCATTCACTATTGAGTTTTGCTTGCAGATCCACCCATGTAACAGTGTGTCTGACACCTAATTCACAAAAGCAGCAAAAATTAGAGCTCATAAACCACAAAATCTGTAATACTTGTACATACTTGAAATTCAAAAAAAGAAAAAAAAAATTAAACTAACCTCTGCCTATTAGTGAGAAGTAGTAACGCCATACTTCTGTAGGAATCTTTGTATCCTTTGCATCATTACCAAAAACTCCAATACCCTTACTCTTGGAGAACTTTCCTGTATATCACAGAAAATAAAAGGCAGATAATGAATGTTGACAAGTGAACATATCTCAAAGGCAAGGCCAAAATTCTCCTTTTTTTTATATTTTTCAACAAAAGAAGTTCCAGAGTTCCTTTTAAAGCTCTTTGGTTCTAACATTTGTACATTTGAATGATTGAATTTGATCAAATTGGTGGCTTCCCCTATTTGTATCCAATTGTGCTAAATCCACCAATCCCAAGAAACTGAACTGATCAAGAATGTAATGGTAGGTAACAGTACCTGCTTCATAATTTAAATATTCTGTAACACTTATTGTCTTCATCATTGTCCACTTTTTCACCAGTTCCAAGGAGTGTGGAAGGAAACATAACCTGGGATAGATGTTGTGAGCATTAGAAGGAAAAATAAAAATAATAATTACTCATTCCTAGTTGTGACTTATGAATACACAAACAGCAAAAACAGTAATAAGTGAAACAATATCGTACTTTTCAACAAGAACAAATTAGTTTGGGGCTTCCACAATTTCATACCAAAAACAAAAAACCCAAAATAAAGGGTACCATTACATATAGGAACAGACTGATTATGTTTAAGGGCAAGAAAAAGAAAAAAAAGTATTCAAAATAGGTGACTATAAAATTATACTAAATAGTCAAGGTGCAGGTGATCTGGTCAATCATGTCATAGTCAAGTACCAGTAAAAAGCAATTCTAGTTTATTCCTGAAGTGAGAATAGTATTCTTACAGTGCTTTAAAGGCATGCAAGAAAATACACAGTTAACCAAAATGTGAGAATGTTATTCTTACAGTGTGAAATGGCACATTATCCTTGCCCATGAACTGATACAATTCTACCATATCAGGATTCTTCCAACCACTTCTCCCAGTCAGGAGTGTAGCATGCCGTTATTGAGATATACCCAATTGGGGCATCAAACCACACATAAACACCTGACAATTAGTACACGAAACAAAAGAAAAAATATTATCACGTGGACAAAATTTAAGGCAGAAAATCACATCTCTATTATAAATTAACTCTTGCCAAACTACCAAACCTTATCTTTATATTTCTCATGTGGAACGGGAACACCCCATTTAAGATCCTTGTAATACAGCGAGGTTTCAATCCTTCCTTCAACCAAGCATTCGTTGCTTGAATAGCATTTGGCTCCAACCCCAGCCACAGACATTTCACTGATATATTCTCTAATTTTTCCCTCAGTAAAGGAAGCTCTAGAAATAAGTGGTCAGTGTCACGAATGTGTGGAGTGTTTCGACAAACCTACACACACAGAGATGCAAAGATAAGTGGTATAAATATACATGGAAGCAATTTCACATTGAGCAGTCAATTGGCTGGACTTCTAACCACTTCTCTACTCAAATAGCAAAGACTAAGCATTTGCACAAAAAAAAAAAACAAAAAACAAAATGTTTGGAACTTTTGTTGTGGCACAAAACTAGTTCAGCTTTTGGAACCCAAAAGCAGGAGGTCCAATTTGAAGCTTCTGCTTTTGTAGGAAAGGGAAGCTGTCAGAAGGGGTTATCAACAAAAAAGCCATTAGTTCTTCTGTAACAGCTTTTCTGAACAGCACCTCAAAAAAAGCTCCAGAGAGAACAACCAGCACATTATTCATATAGGAACTGAAAGCTTACTTTGCATTTGGGATCAATGAGTTCAGTAGGATTCAACAATTTCCCACAATTTTCACACTGATCACCTCTTGCAGACTCATAATTACAGCCAGGGGTAGGACAAGCTCCCTCCACAAGCCTGTCAGCTAAGAACGCGTGGCATGTGTCACAGTAAAGCTGCAAGAAATGCGAACACAGATTAAGTGGAATAAAAAAATAGCATTCATAAGAAGGAATTTGTAGGGTCAACAGAGAACTCAATGAATTGTCTACTAACAAACCTGCTGCATGGTGTTCTCAGAAAGCCAATTATTCTCCATCAGTTTGTGGAAAATAGCTTGGCAAACTTCAGTCTGTGCCGGAGAAGATGTTCGTCCAAACTCATCAAAGCTTATGTCAAACCACTTGTATACCTCCTTGTGAATGGCATGGTATCTTCATGGGAAGAAAATACATTGTCAAGCAGCACATTACACGTTCAGCTAGAAAACCCTAAAGAGAACTCTTGTTTGTAACGTTCTTTGAATATCTTCTAATTGTTCTCTTCAACTACATAAGCATAACATATGGGAATGAAATTTTACTCAACCTAGTAATAACATGAGTTTCAAGCAGCAGACTGACAAAAGGGAAAGGTAGTAATGTTGCAAAGTGCAAAATAATCTTAATATAGAACATTATCCAAATAATGATATTAGGGGATCTAACAAAGATATCCGACATAATATCTGTTAAGCTAGCATTCTGCAAAAACTGCAAAATTCACCTCATTTTCACAACTTTCTATATAATGTAAAACAAGAGGGCGAATAAATAAGAGGAGAGAGAGTGGGGTTAGGTCGTGGGTGGAGAGCAGAGAGAGGACATTGCTCCCAATGGGAAGGAGATGATAACGAAATATTTTTTGATAATAATGTGTGTGGTGTGTGTGTGTGTGTGTGTGTGTGTGTGAGAGAGGGAGAGAGAGATTAAGTTGGCCATAAACTAAGAAATAGTTATTTTGAAGTTTCAGTTGCAACTGAGTTTTTTGGAGAAAACAAACGCGAGAGTATCATTTGCCTCTCTTCTTTATTCATTTATTTCTTTGCTCCACTTCTAGGTTGCCCACTTGCACTTGCCATAATTCAACATAAAATTATAACTCCAAAACCAAAATTATAACATACTAGTGTAGGGCCCACGTTTCACAGTGGATAAGTAGTATTTCAACCAATTAAAATATATATTATTAAAATTTTAAGATTGAAAAAAATTATAACCTGAGAAATACCAAAAAAAATCCTATAAAGTAGGGATATGTATAAAAATCTAAATACAACATCAAAAAAAGAAAAAAGACAATAAATTGTGCTCCATGCACGCTCTTAGTGCTTTTTAAAAAAATATCATCATTGCCTCAAAGAAATAAAAAAAGAAGGCAGAGGGATAGGAAAAAAGAACGGCAATATGAAAAAATCAAAAGAAAAACAGCTGGAACCAAACTTGTAACTAAATAAGTGACAGTATAAGGGTAGTAAGAACTAGCTCAATTCATAACATAAACATAATAAAAAAAATAAATATAAGAGACGCCACCATTACAAAGTACAAATAAGTATATAGTAGTTTAGAAGAAGTAATAAGAAAAGGTGCACCACTTGGCATAAAAACCTCTCTCCACTATATACGAAAATAAAGAAAATAATTCCTATATATATATCTATATATATATATTATATATATATATAGAAAGAGAGAGAGAGAGAGAGAAGAGAGTCCCGCTACTATACTTTAAAAGTACCAAGCAATTGGTGTTGTAAGTTTTCTACCGTTAGATATATTCCTTTGACTAATTTCACCACTTAGATCATGCTATTCCATCAATCACCTACTAAATCCGAGGGGCCCACTATCATCCTAACCGCACATCCTTTCATCAAGAGGCTAAAAATCTACAAGCACCAATAAATTGGTACTATTAAAAGCATAGAAGCTCAATTTTATATTCATAATTAATTTGAACAAAAATAAAAATAAAACCCTAACGGAGCTAGAGATCGATCACCAACGACGAATCTGAGTTGCTTTGTGTCCCAATGCCACTGATTGCCTCCGTCGTTACAGCTCCTGTTCTTGAGTTCCTCTCTATGGCGCCGACTACATTCTCTACTCGGACCCCTCGTCGATGCCGCTAGATCTGATTTGCTTGTGTTGACTTCCCCAACACAGCTTATCCTAGAAGAGAGGTAGGGTGGGACTTGAGGGAGAGAAAGTAGGGGCAGTTTGGTTTGGGACTGAATTTAGGTTATGGAGGGGAGAAAGAGAGAGTGTAAGAGTGCCATGGGAGAGAAGAGATAATAGGAGTAATGATTGGAGTAGAAGAGAGAGTAGATAATAATCTTGAAAAGATTTAGAAAAAATTTAGACTTGGATTATAGGAAGAGAGAGGGAGGAGGAGAGAAGAAACTATAGGAGAAGGAGGAGAGTAGAAATAATGACGAAGATTTGAAAAATATATGAAAAAATTTAGAAAAATCTAGGAGAGATTTGGATGTCGAGAAAAAATAGAGTTGTTGAAGGTGAGAGGTAAGTATAATATTAAGTAAATATAGATTTGAGAGAGAGAGAGAGGACGAGAGAGAGAGAGAGAGATCACGAACAAAAAACTAACAGTTCATGTATTTGTATATATGGACCCAAAACAAACCGAATTAATTTGGTTTGGTTCCGTTTGGTACGGTTATGGAATTAATTTTTAGATTTTTCATTTCTCTTATGAATTAATTTATAAATAAGATTCAAAATTAAATAATTATGAAATCACACAAAAAAAATTATAAATATAGAATTTTAAAAAATGTGTTGATATATTGTAGAGTACCGGGACTTCGTTTAGTGCGCCGACCTCGCAATGATGGCATGGTGCGGGGAAATCGCCTGGGGCGTGTCTATTGTGTTTACAGATGAGTTCGGGTTGATTCAGATCGACGCGGAAGCCCCAGCTTGTATTTGCATTTTCTACCTGTAGAGTATTGGATTGGATAGAGTACCGACTCCGCCGTGGTGCACAGGAGGAAAATTAGAAATGTTTGAAACATGTGTATTTTCAGTTTACAGCGGAGTTCGGGAGGTTTCGGATTGATGCGGAGGCCCGAAGGCAAAAAGTGAGTTGGAGTGGCCATTAATGGAACCGGTTTTTGGATTGAGCACACCGACTCCACAGTTGGGCTTTTTGAAGGGGAAAAGCTTTGGACAAGTGTATTTTCAGATTACAGCGGAGTTCGGGAGGTTCGGACTACTGCGGAGGCCCCGAGGGCAAAAAGTGAGTTGGAATTGGCTAAAAAGGGAGTAATTAATTAATTAAGAAATTAATTTAATTAGATATAATTTTAGCCCGTGAAAAAGAAAGAAAGGAATTAAGAAAGAGGTTTTTTAAATGGGTTGGATATTTTGCTGAGGGACTTGTTTTATTTAAATTGCTACAGCTGCCTTCCACTAATTAAGTCATCTTAATTAGCCTCCGCCACGTCATCTCATCTCCTTCCCTGCAAAACAGAGTAATTGGTAGGAAACAGAGGAAGAGAAGAAAAAGAGAAAAGAAGGAAGAAGGGAAGAAGAGAAGGAAGGAAAAAAGAGAGGAAGTGAAGGAGAGATGTGAGGGAGTGCTCTAGTGGTGTGACCCTGTTGCTAGAGGCCGTGTGGAGCGAGCGGAGCGGAGGCGCGCGCGTCGTGAGCTCCAACGAGGTATGTGCAGTTTTTGGAGCTTGGTTTTGGATCTTTGGTTGGTGGATTTGAGGTTGGTGTAGGTGGTGTGTGGTTTGGACTACTTGTCCATGTTGGTGGTGCCGCAACAGGGAGCCGCGCAGCGCAGCATGCGGCAGCGCAGCAGGGCGCTGCGCTGCGGGCGCCAGGGCGCGCGCAACGCCGCTGGGCGCCGCGCGGCATGCGCCTGGGCAGCGCGCAGCGCGCGGGAGCCGCGCGGCTGGCGACAAGCGCGGGCGCCGCGCGGGCAGTGGCAGCGCAGCGCGCGGTTAGCGCGGCTGCTGCGTCCGGTCGGCGAACGAGCGGAGGCCGGTGCCGGTGGGCTGTGTGCGCGCACGCCGCGGCTGTTGTTGCCCGGGTGTCGCGAGTTCGTTTGTGAGCCGAGATTAACGGAGTTTCGTGGTTTTTCTCTCTTTTCTCTCCAGGGCGGCGTCAATCGTGGCAGTTTTCGGCGAGGTGCCGTGCGGAGCCCGGATCGAGTGCGCGGCACGCGAATTTCACCTGAGCAGCCTGGGCAGTGTTTGGGTATGTGCTGTGAGTGTGTGGTGTGTGCTGGGGAGATGTAACTTGAGTGTGTGGGTGGATATGTGTAATTGTTTTATGTGAGCATGCTGCTGGTGATGTGGTGGACTTGGAGTGGGCTTTGGACACTTGTTGGTGCTGTGAGCTGACTGTGAGTGAGCCGGAGCGCGCAAGATTTTTGTAGAGGACTCGAGGGATTTATTCGAGCTTCCGGGGATTTTCCAGGGTTCGCGACAGTGCGCGCGTGTGCAGCGCGGTTTTGGTGTTTCCGGCGGATTTTTGACAGTGAGCGGTTTGGCGCTTCATCGACTTCAGCGATGCCTACGGAAGCGTTCCAGGTGGTTGAAATTTCTCCAAAATGTGTGGAATGCCCTTAATGCTCCTGAATGCAAGTTGATCATGTTTTTATGCTATTTTTTCACTGCGGTAAAATCTGATAGTTGCCTGAAAATTTTTAGAAAATTATTTAGAACCCCATATTATTTTAGTATACTCCTGATACTATATGACACTAGACTTCATGTTTTGTTGGCATCATATTTGCACCTGAATCGTTTTTAAAAATCGAGAAAACCCGTTTAAAGAAAATCGGCATTTTAAAGGTGATTTTACTTTCTGAGTTCGCCAGAGGTATGGCATAGATTCAGGGTGCATTTGACCTCGCGCCTGGGGGCCGAGTGGAGTTTTAAAGTTTGTGGGATGAGTTTCTAGTGTCATGTGGGTTTGAGCTTCCTTGTGGATTGATGAGATTATTCTAGATCATGGATCATGTTTTTCTAATTTGGTAGTGGAGGTGGTTCTCCGACTTAGTTATGAGAGTTTTGGGGTTCTGGCAGATCGAGTCGTGGAGGTTTCCCGACTTAGCCATGGGTTGTGCATTATCATATTGAGGCGTAGAGGGTTCTCCGACAGATTATGTGAGGATTTGGGCATTTCCTGATTGAGTCGTGGAGTTTTCCGACTGAGTTGTGCTATTTGAGCTTCTGATCTGTTGATCGTGATCATAGCTGCATGAGCCGCTTGTTGAGACAGATGAGACACGCTTGAGCTCGGTGGGGTCGCTCCCCTCGAGTTACGCTCCGGATGCGATGATGATACGCTTAGTTGATATACTAGTGGTCGCTTGATACCCTGGCTGAGTTACCATTGGGTCACTTTGCGTGAGATTGAGATAGTCCGTGTGGAACGCCCTACGTAAGACCAAATCCTTTTTGGGCGTAGTGGCAGTAGGTTGGGCGCAGGCTTGACTGGACCCTATGAGGCAGTCATTGAGATTGGGTGATATGAGCGGGTGGTTACATTTTTGTTCTTAGATGGGTTTTTTCCTTGAGCATTGATACTGAGGCATTTTAGCAGTAGCGAGTGTATGCATAGCATGTTTATGGTAGAGTTTTCCTTTTGAGCATGATGTTGAGACATTTTTAGCTGTAGTTCATTCCTGCTTTCCTATATATCTATCTGCATACCTATCTGTTTGCCTCCAGTAGACTTAGGGGCATACCGTGGATATTGGTGACGGTACCCACTGAGATCTACCTTCTGCAGTAGATCTCACACCCGCAGCGCGGTGGTGACAGGTTATGGGTTGCTGTTCCGACTTAGCACGCGCGGAGACAGCTAATCGAGGTGAGGACGTGGCCGAGTAGTTCCCTTACCAGCATGAGAGTCAGAGGTAGATGTACCCTGTATATTTTTATGATTCCACTTTTGTACTGGACAGTCTGAGAGATTTGTGAGGGTTGTGCTTTTATTTCTTAGCTGAGAGACTTTGTATTGAGATTTTATTTATTTATCAAGATGTTCAGTTGATTTCTGTAGCTATTAGTTCTTTTTCAGCTCTGATACATGTTTAGCTATAGATCTTTTGCAGGGTAGACGCTTCGTCTGTGCGGCAGTTTCCGTACAGACGGCGGATCTGTTGGCGAGCCCGGGTCGCAGTTCGACCCCCGGGGGTGACATATATGATCATAATTTGATCATAATATAAAGTGTTTAAATAAATAGTCTTAGATAAAAGTGTAAAAAAAAATATTACTATTCGATTTTCGGCTCGATTCGGTTAGGCAAATGTGTTCAAACCGAATTGAAACCGAAAATCGAATTTTAATAAATTTCTAAGACTGAACCAACCAGAAAAACCATATAAACTGAACCAAATAGTATTATTTGGTTTGGTTCGGCTTGATTTTTGGTTTGGGGACTAAGGAGAAGAGGAGAAAAGAAAGACGGATAGGACAAGATTTAATCGAGAGGTCTAGGAAGGACGAGGAGAGCGTAGGCGGAAGAGTTAGGCCTTGGGAATAGTTAACTTGCCTAGGAAAGATGAAGAGGTAGTTTAGGGATGGGTAGGGAGAGAGAGAGATGAGACGAGCAGAGAGAGAGACGGAGCGATGAGGGAACAACGATTGGAAGAAGCATCGGAATAAGAGAAGAGAAGGAATGAGAACACTGCCCCCGTGGCTTTGAAGAACATTACTCCAGTAATGTATTTGTCTAGATGTATAGATTGGCTTTTGGTTGGAGTTATCCAAACTAGGTTGTGACACCCCAAACAAACTAAAGCGGTCCAAATATACCCGATATCCCATACCCTACCCAGACCGTACCCGGACCCTATTCCGAACCCAAACCAGACACGGAAAAAAAAAAGGGATAGTTATATAGATAATAAAAACTATCCATTAAAGTTTCGAGTATGGGTACGAATACTTTATACCCCTACCCGACTTGGACCCAACCCGAACCCGACTTTTTAATGGATAGGGTCCGAATAGTTTCCAAATCTGGACCCGGACTCGGACCCAGACTCAATGAATACCAGATAGTAAAAAAAAAAAGATTTGAAGTTGAGGGATTAATTTCAATAGTACTTATAGATGAGGGGTCTCTGTGTATTTTCATTCTAGTGAAACCCTAGCTCTCTGTTTACTCCTTTCTTTTTTTATTATTATTTTACTCATTTTTTTATTTTTTTTACTCATTTTTTTAATCTTAGCCGCTATGTTTACTCCTTGAATCTCTCTAAATAGGAGCCCCTATTTTTTTAACCTTATTTTTATGGAGTATGATAGTTTTTTCTTGGCTCTTATGCTCATGAAAAGTGACGTGCTTTTCTTGTATTAGGATAATTTATATTTTCTTTTAAACGAATTTTATTGTATTGAGTGCAACCTATTAGAATGCGAGTTTTTTGTAGTTAGAGGTTTATAGTTTTCACATACACTGTTTAATAAAGTTTATAAAAAATATATGCATACGGGTACCTGTACCTGATCTAGATTCTAGATCGATCCGTATCTAACCTATACGCATCGTACGTGGGTAGTATGTGGATAGTCACTATCCAAACCCGCTCAAATAGACCGAAGGGTCTATATTAGTAACTTAAGTACCCAGACCCGGACCCAACCCAAAGTTAAATGGGTAAGGTATATTTTCTTTTCCTATCCATTTTTTTTTAGGGGTATGGATACAGTCTATCAACTACCCAGACCGACTCAGTTCACGAACCACCTTAAGCAAAACTAAAAATTTTTGGGTTCAATAAAAAGGGTTTAACTAAGGCTTAACCCCAAATAGACTAAACTAACTTATCAGTCAAATTTGCCTATAGACCCTTAATAATTCGTTTTATCCTATTCAATCAATAGAGAGTAACCAAAAGAATCATTTTATTATCAAAACACAAAGTTCAATTAAATTCTAGTACTATTAATCATAATCATAATTAGCCTTGTTTAGTTTGCTCTTTTTGAAAAGTTGGTTCCGATTTTACAATCAAATAGACAAATGAAATTAAAACTGATAAAATCACTGAAACTACTTAAATTAAAATTCTAGGAGCTTAAAAGAAAATCAAAAATTAACAATGGCATTCCTAAACTTGGAATTTACTTTGAGGACAAATTCATTATATTCTTATAGTGTTCATAAATTGTGGTTTCTTATCATTGAACATGTAGTTCTCAATCTCATTCTATCTCTCGGTCGGGGCAAGCGAGATATGGTGTGGTGAGACGAATCATTTGTGGTGCGCCGAGCCGACTTGAGAGGAGCCGAATGCCTTGAGGCAATGTGGGGACAACATTTCGGTTCATACAGCACGATCGGTCATGCATAAGTCAACGGATCCTGTGATAATGGGACAGCCGCCAAAACTGCATTGACACTAGGGCTTGGTTATATGAGGATAGCTGAGTGACGTGCCGTATACTCAACTCTGTCACGCGCATTGCGCCGCCCGATTACTTCTATCGCCTTCGTACTCAGCTGGTTTTCCCTATAAATAGTATTGAGAGAGTCTACCGAGAAGGAAACCCTATTGAATATTGTGAGAGGCTAGCTCGAGCCGAGGACCCAAAAATTTTCAGCAGACTCTGGAGTACGAGGACCTCTTCCTCAAATCGGCTCATGCCCGAAGGAGCGTTCCTCGGCGATTCAAGCAACCGACTGCAACATTCAGCAGTTCTTCAGCCTAAGGTAAGGGATATCATCAAGCAGGAGTGATTTCTTACCTTGTCTACTGTCTTGAGCTTTGTCTTGTTGTTAGTTCTTACCTTTGGTTATAAGCGTAGGTTGTGGAGGGAGTGTAGTGTTGAACTCCTTGAGCCCTGAGGTTTTGAAACTATAGAGATTAATGACCCTGTGTTTGGGTGTTTTGATTATGGACCTCAGGATAGAACCATAGGGTTGTAGAACTGAAGGTTCGGTTGAGTGTAAGAGTGGTAGACTCGGTCTTAGGAGTAGCCTAAGAAGGACTAGAGGCAAGCACTTTGGTATGTTGTGAGCTGGGTAGCTAGCCTTCGGGCTGTCGTGTGGCGTGAGAGCACTTGACTGAGGAGTAGATCGATACTTTCGACTCCTCGAAAAACGGGTGTACAGAGCTAACGGTGGGTGTGGTGACGCGGGTGTAAACTGGCCACCCATTCGGTTAATTGTGGTGAAAGATCACCGGAGGATGACGTGAGTTTGGTCCCGGTTCTCCAGGCGCTATGCGGTATATGATGGAATACCCACTGAGGGTGACGTGGGCTGGGTCTCGGCTCTCCTGGTGGTAAGTTTGTTTAACCAGGTGGCGCGAGTGCGAAACTCTTCAGCGCCCCACTTAGCACCCAAGACCAATCTGGGGAATAAAAGAGTAAGCCGACTCCGCCAGATGAATGTACGGGACGCCGATGGGAGTGCAGTTTGAGGATTCAACCTCCACTCGGGGCTCGTACAGGTCAATCGATCAGGAAGGTGAGACAATTTCGACTGTTACGCAGAAGAGTGAGCTTGACGGATTTGAGCCGAGGGGTTGATTTGGTTAGGTGTTGGTGAGACATCTGGGGTGTTCCTTTAACCTTACTGCTTTCCTTATCTACTTGCCTTATTTTCTGTTTGACTTTTGTAAATGCCTCCTGTATAACAAGTGTGGAACATTCTTTCTCGGTGGTTGAACCTACTAGGAATTTTAATTAGTTCTCACTCCCTGTGGTTTATTCCTTTCAAGTGTCGGATCAGTTGGTGAGGCACGCGATCGCGGCAAGAACGTGGTCGAGTCTCGGAGCTAAGAGTCTAACTGGCCGTCCTTTGTGCTGTGTCGTTCGGTTGTTGTTTCGTCGAGCCGAGTGCTCGGTTGTTTGTTCCTTTTTGTAACCTAACAGATAAATACAATAAAATTATATTTTTATATTTTATCTCTTGTACTCTGATACTGTGCATCCTTTCGCTTTCTTTTAATTAAGCGCGATTGGGACTGACCGTTCCGTTAGGGTGGAGCGTGGCTTACTTGTTCGGTGGAAAGTATGTGCGTGCTCCCAAACCAATCAATCGACGGTTCCGAGGCGTGACATATGAAGCAGCTGCGAAGTTGAGGAGATGAGGGTTGAGGAGGGGGGGGCGGAGAGGATTAAGAAGTTGAGAAGACGAGCAAGAGATGGGGGCAGCGATGAGAATTGTTAAAAAGGATCTCAGACAAGATGGACACTTCCCAAACATGGTGAATAGATATAAAGGCCTTAAAAGTTTAAAGAAAACCAAATGTTTAAAAGCGCAATAGTCGTTACATTGTCATGGAAGGACAGGGATGATTGTGTCATTACATAGCCTAGTAATTGTTAGCAAACCATAGATAAACTAAATAAACACAAATGACATACACATAGACTGAAAGTTTAGAGGGATAGAATTGAGAACTAAAATGTTTGAGGGGGCAAATGCGCAATTTCACTACTCTTTGCAGGGAATCGCAGACAAACTTTATTTACTTTTAAAGTAGTAGAAGGGAACTTTCTATTAAAACTTTAGCCAGCCCACTCTAAAAACCTACATTAATGCACTTTACCAACTTGTGTACTCTAATCTTTTAAACATAATTCAATTACACCCCAGATCTTACAAGTGCTATCTTTCAACCAAACACTGTTATTGCGACAAAAGAAAAAGCACAAAGGGAAGATCAAAGTATGACACTTGAAATAAATACTATGTATGAATCCCAATAAAATGACACTTTCTTATAGGCGAATTTCAGTTTGAGTGCTTCACTTAAATGGCAAGTATACGCTGATCAAAATATCGAGCATGGTTGCCATCCAACACCACAAAGATTGGTAAAAACAAGTGAAAAACATCAATTTAAACTTCCTTTGGCATTGTTGGTGGCCCTTTTTTTCTTTAAACACAAATTCAAAATGATCGGATGATTGGTAAAAGCAAGATAAAAACATTAATTTAAGCCTCCTTTGGCATTTTTGCTGGTCCTTTTTTTCCATTAAACACAAAAGTCTATACAAATATATTATTTGATAGTTTCGTCAATCCACGTGGCAGTTTCTCCTTCCTCCTCTCTCTTCTATCTTATCTCCTTCTCTCTCTCTCTCTATCCTTCTCCTAATCTTATCCCCTCCTCCTTTTCCTCTCTCCTCCTCTTGCTAAAATCTCTTTCTCTTTCTCTCCCTGCCTATCCCTAACTTACCGCTCTTTCCTAAGCAATTATTATTCTCCAAGACCTAACTCTTCATCCTCCTACTCTCTCTCTTCCTAGAACTCTATTATATCTTATTCCCTACATCCCTCTCTCCCCTTCCCCTTAGTTCCAAACCAAAAAGCAAGCCAGACCAAACCAAATAACACTATTTGGTTTAGTTTATATGGTTTACAGTTTGGTTTAGTCTCGAAATTTATTAAACTTCGATTTTTGGTTTCAGTTCGGTTTGAATATATTTCCTAACTAAATCGAACCGAAAAACAAATAGTAATATTTTTTACACTTTTTATCTAAACTATTTATTAAAACTTCATATTTATGATCAAATTATGATCATATATCAACACATTTTTTGAAATTCTATTTTTATACATTTTTTGTGTGTGATTTCATAATTATTTAATTTTGAATCTTAATTTATAAATTAATTCATAAGAGAAATGAAAAATCTAAACATTAATTGCAAAACCGAGCCAAACGAAACCAAACAGAATTAATTCGGTTTGGTTTGGGTCCATATATACAAATACATGAATTGTCAGTTTTTTGTTTGTGATCTCTCTCTCTCCCTCTCCCTCTCAAATCTATAGCTACTTAATTATTATACCTACCTCTCACCTCCAACAACTATATTCTCTTTCTACGGCATCCAAATCTCTTCCATATTTTTTTCAAATCTTCATCATTATTTCTACTCTCCCTCTTCTATAGCTCTCTTCTTCTCCTCCCTCTCTCTTCCTATAATCCAAGCCTAAATCTTTTTCAAATCTTTTCAAAATTATTATCTACTCCTTCCTCTACTCCTCTAATCATTACTTCTATTCTCTCTTTTCTCACATGGCACTCTTAAACTCTCTCTCTCCCTCCCATTACCTAGATCCGGTCCCAAACCAAACCGCCCCTACTTCCTCTCCCTCAAGTCCCGCCCTGCTTTGCTTCCAAGATGAGCTGCATTGAGGAAGCCAACACAAGCAAATTAGATCCGGCGGCATCGACGAGAGATATGGGCAGCGAATGTAGTCGGCGCCATAAAGAGGAACTCAAGAACAGGAGCCACTGCCACGACAACGAAGGCGATCGGTGGCATTGGGACACAGAGCAACTCGAGTTCGTCCTTGGTGATGTCCAGCTCCGCTAGGGTTTTTATATTTATTTTTGTTCAAATTAATTATGAACATATATATATATATATATATATATATATATATATATATATATATATATATATATATATATATATATATATATATATATATATATATATATATATATATATATATATATATATATATATATATATATATATATATATATAGTAGGACTTGTGTGTTTTTAGAAGCACAGAGCCCTCCGTGCTCCCAAGTTGTTTTTAATGTTAAGACTTCCGAATAGACGATCGGCTTCGTTAGACTTGATCTAGAATATTTGAAGTATCTAAAAAATAAATTTTGCAATTTTTTGATATCATTTAGATAGTGATCGAAAGGGCTCAAAATCAATGGCTGAAAATAAAAATCTCACAAAATGTGATGATATGATACTAAAATTTTAGATCAAAGATATTGATCTTGTTCTATATAGTATAAAGAATTTTCTTTCAAAATTTTACGTGATTTGGATATTTCTAAACCGTTAAACTTGCAAACGGCTCACCACGACCATTAAAATTATTGATTTTGAGCCACTTTGATCACTAGGCAAATAATATCGAAAATTTGTGAAATTTAATTTCTAGGGCTTTTAAATACTCTAGATCAAGTTTAATGGAGCCGATCGTCCATTCGAAAGGCCCAACATCGAAAATAACTTGAGAGCACGGGGGCCTCCAAGCGTTTAAAAGCACACAAGCCTAGCTCTATATATATATATATATATATATATATATATATATATATATATATATATATATATATATATATATATATATATATATATATATATATATATATATAAAGAGAGAGAAGAATTATTTTTTTTATTTTTGTATATGATGGAGAGGTTTTTTTTGGTACATATTTAATTAATTAGCCTTTTCTTTTTATGCTAAGTGGTGCGCCTTGTTTTATTACTTCTTCTAAACTACTATATACTTTTTTCTCTTTTGCCATAGTGGTGTCTTCTTATATATATTTTTATTATGTTTTATGTTATGAATCAAGTTGGTTTCTCTTATGCTGTCACTATTTTAGTTACGAGTTTGTTTACAGCTGTTATTCTTTGATTTTCATTGTCGTTCTTTTTTCCTTTCCCTGCCTTCTTTTTCATTTCTTTGAGGCAATATCATCTAAAAAAAAAAGCACTAAGAGCGGTGCATGGAGCACAATTTTATTATCTTTTTTTCTTTTTTCTGATGTTGTATTTAAATTTTTTTTATAATGTACATAACCCTACTTTATAGGGTATTTTTGGTATTTTATAGGTCAATATTTTTTTCAATATTAAAATTTTAATAATATATATCTTAATTGGCTGAAATACTACCTATCCGCGGCAAAGCACAAGCCCAACACTAGTTCAACCGCGGCGAAGCACAAGCCCTACACTAGTTCAACATGATTGGATGCACCAGCATGTGAACTTTCTCCATTCTTGTTATTGGTATACTTGTGAAGCGCCCCAACGGAGTCATCTTCACAAAAACAAGGTGAAAAAAAAATGTTGGTTCTAGATTTTTGTTTCTCGTTACCAACAAACTCTATAGATATATAGATAACAAGTTATCTAACATTCACCAGCGCACTCCAATCAATAGAATTTGTATTTGTACAAAACAGCACACTTATTATATCAAAAAAATGAAAAGCAGAAGATAATTAGAACAAAGGAATCAAGATACTAACTTATCACATATCTCCTTGGGAGAGCAATTCTCCTCCATGGCCTTCGTCTCCGTGGCTGTCCCATACTCGTCCGTTCCACACATATATATTGCATTATACCCTCGGAGCCGGCAGTACCGAGCAAACACATCTGCGCTCAGAACACCTGCACCAAAACAAACCGCTCTTATTCGAATCAAGTAATACACACAAAAAAAATCAAAATAAAATAAAATAAAAAATGTACCGAACTTATCTAAACTATGACCCTTCATGATTCAATGGGTTAACATCATTTCAATAATTTATCGTATATTTTATATTTGAAATGGCGAGTTTTTCATCAACTAACATTGCCACTCCTCATGATTCTATCCCATAGTATTGTAATATGCCTACTAGTTGGGAATCTACGATAATTCGACTAGTTCCCCAACACCTCTTTCAACCTTTCAACTAAAGTTGCGATTTGAATATCTCGAATCATAATACGTAAAATTTCTGAAATATTACAATTGATGCATCATTTATTTTAACAAACTTAATAGGAGTATCTTAGATGATTATATTTTCATTTAAACAATATCTTAAATGTCAAATCAAAACATTTACAGATCAAACAGTAGAATCAAAATTGAGCATAATTTTGATAAGTCCCCCGTTACCCTACATCTCCACTCAAAAAATATAAAAATAATCGGAAAAAAAAAGAGAAAAATGGGTGATTGATTACATCCGATGATGTTGCCGAGGTGGGGGACGTTGTTGACGTAGGGGAGGGCGCTCGTGATGAGGACGTTGCGGCGCCCGGCCACGGGGAGCGTCGGCGGTGTCGCCTTCGTCGTCGTCGTCGTCGTCGGCGCCGCCGCTGCGGAGTCCCCCATCTCTCTCTCTCTTTCTCTGGAGAGCGCCCTGTCTTATTCGACTTAGGATTCGTCAATCTCAAAGGAACTGGAGCTGGATCGGGCGAAGAAAGCGTACCAAACGAAAGCCCCGCCCTGATTATCCTATTTGGCACCTTCGAAAGCAGAGAAAGGGAATTTGTTTAGGAACAGGGTATGAGGGGTAGCCGGATCACTGATAACCCAAGGTTGTATTCCCTGTATAAAGAAGCGAAGTCAGTTCTATATTTGCTTTTAAATCTAAGAATGATCGCACTCGCGTAGAAACGGAGAGAGCGGCTGAGGTCCGAAAGGGAGCAGGGGCTTAGAAATTTATTTATTTTTCTTAAACCCTAATAAAGTACTTTATTTTTCTTAATAAAGTACTTAGATTGGGATAAATTGCACTGTTAGTCCCTCAACTTTTTTAGTTTAGTGGAACTTTTGCTACTCAGAACTCAGAAGGTGTTTGGTTTGCTCTTCCGTATAAAACCCCACAAAACAGTTTTTTGATGAGCAATACCATTTATATACTCCAATAAAAATGTATATTTTACATCGGGCTCATTCAGTGATGAATTATTTTTGCTATTCATTTGATGTGATTAATGAGTGATTCTCATCCATTGCATAGGTGGAATGTAACTTGTGCATCCCGATTGGAATGTACAAATAGTTTTTTTTTTAAAAAAAAAAAAAAGCAATACTACTTATATATTTCAATAAAAATACATACTTTACATTTTACTCATACTATTTATACACTTTATTTGGAATATACATTTTATACCCATCAATTTTGGGATAGGGTGAATTTCTCAATCACTTCGAAATGATTAGTGATGAAAACTTCATCCTTGAATGGGTAGTGTGTATATTATATATCTCATTTAGGATGTATGGATAGTATTTTTTTTTTTTTAAAGAAAAAAAAATCCGTTGCTTGTAGGAAGAAAGTAAAATTATTTGTTTATTTTTCTATATGATATCCTAATTAGTCACTTATAATTTATTCTTTACTATCTCACTGAAAAAGCATCAATACAATTACATTAAAGGGCGAATTGAACTCGGCTTCTCCGCGTTTTCGGCTACTCTCTCACAGACTCCCGTCTCGGCTTCTCCGCGTTCTTCGCGTTTTCCTCTACTCTCTCTCAGACTCTCATCTCTCTGACCTAATGGCGACGTGGTCTGACGGTCCTATCCTGTTGCGAACGTGCTCCTCATGGTCAGTTTCAATTTAAATTTAGATCGCCGTCATCACCATGAGATCCGGAGATCCCGGAAATCCCGCGCATCATAATCGTCGTCGTACGCAAATCCGGCGGAGCTAGCTGTGGATCACGCCAAGCCCTCTTGTCGCTGTCCTTTGCCGGCGAAGATCCGGAGATTTGGGGTCCTCGAAACCTTATAAAATGACTTCAACAGAGAAGGGAGAGGGGGGAGCCACCCGCACACAGACACACACATTCACATCCACACATACTCAGGCTAAAAAAAAATAGTAGAAGAAGAAAAAAAAAAAAAAAAAAAGGAAAAAAAAGTCCACTTTCCACCCCTAAAAAAAATAGTAGAAGAAGAAGAAGAAAAAAGCAGTAGAAGAAGAAGGGCACGAGAGTAACCCACTGTCCACCCCCATCGTCGCCCCGGAGCAAGTCGTCTCCTAACCTGACGCTCCACAGCTTCCTCCTCCTCCTTGGCAACCCAAAACTCGCTGTTGCTGTAGTCGAGGGGACAAGGCGCGTTCCGGTTGTAGCACCGCCCCGACACCAAAACTCACTGCTGTCGTCGCCGCAGCTTTATCCGCCGCCATTGTTGCCGCCGCCGTCGTATTCGCCATCGACACTGAGGTCCAAGCAGAAATTGTTTCTTCTGCTCCTATAGTAAAAAAAGGAAGAAAGGGGTGGAGCTTTTTTTTATTATTATTTGCTTATAAAAAAAAAGTATTAGGTACTATTTTTATTAATTAAAGCATCTTAATTACTGTTTTTTTTAAAAAAAAAGCGTGCCCAAAAAGATGATGCTATTCACACGGCTTTTAGAACGTAATTTTTGTTATGAAGTCATGCCTTTTTTATTAAAGAATGCAGGTGCCACTTACCAAAGAGCGATGACGACCATTTTTGATGAGTTGTTGTACAAGTTGATCGAATGTTATATCGATGACTTGATGTTCAAGACACGAAATAGAACTGATCATCTTACAGATTTGAAGATTATCTTTGATCGGCTTCGAAAATATCAATTGAAAATGAATCCTTTGAAGTGTGCATTCGAAAATATCAATTTATTCGTCCGCCGCGAAGCGCGGGTCTTTAACTACTAGCTATACTTTCGTCCTAATTCGTTTTGTCTACTAATTTTTCTATAGACCTTAATACCAAACGGTAGGTTCTTTGGTTTTCAAAAAAAATAATTATTTTTTAAAATATTCAAAATTTATGAAACTCTTCTTTTTGTTTTCTTGAATTTTTTTATATGAAAAACAAAAATTATAGAAAGTGTGTTTTTTATGGGATTTTTTTTTTTTCCGGCAAACAATTTTTCATTTCATGCTAATCCTCAAACTTCGAATTTTCAAAGGATCTCCATGTCATGTTAGTTTGCATGTACGTGAAATAGGATTAAAATCGTATTTCAATTGAACTGAGTTCGTATGAGAATTATTTCTTAATAAAAATATATAAACTTATTTAAATAATGGACTATCTTAATTTGACTATCTAATTTTTATAAATTTTAGTTTTATTATTTAATCTTTTCGTTACTTTTGGATTAGCCATTTGTTATCTTTTGCTAAAAATATTAGACGCATCACTTATTTTAATTATAAATTAGTTACGTGAATCATATACAAATACTTTAATCAAGCTCTATAAAAACGATAGTTAAAGGTTTGACAATAATATCAAAATTTAAAAATTTAGATAGTCAAATCAAAATAACCGGTACTTCAGCTTTACACATTTATAAATAATAATGGTGTATCAAAAAAGACAGTGCAAATATTATATCCCTTATCTTAGGGTTTAAATTTTTTAAAAACTTGTAGTATTTTAAAAAAAAATATTTTTGATAAGATAAGGGCCAATATGGGCCATTGAATAAAGAGGTGCAAATCATAAAATTTGTGTAAATCATAAGATTTACTCTCTTTTTTTCCATGCAATACTCACACATTTTTGCCATTTTTCTTTACTTGTATTTGTTTTACATAAATTCATTTGCACAAAATTAAAGTTTTTTTACTTTAGAGTTTGTTTGATTATAAATCATCATATATTTATTTTTAAAATGCCTAGAATAAAATTGGTATATATTTACTAAATATTTTATTTATTTTTTTCATTGTTTTCTATTTGTATGATTTCAGAAATATACAAAAATATACAAAACAAAGTATGGAGTATAGAGTTATAATTCTTTATGAGCAATGCTATCTGTACATTCATTTTTAGATGTATGTCTTACATTCCACCCATTCAAGGATGGAGATTTCTTCGTCCATTACTTCGAAATGATGGATAAAATTCACTTCATCCTAGAATGATAAGATGTAAGATTTCTTCACCCATCATTTCGAAAGATGGGTGAAGAAATCTCCATCCTTGAATGGGTGGGATGTAAGATATACATCTAAAAATGAATGTACAGATAGCATTGCTCATACATCTAAAAATGAATGTACAGATAGCATTGCTAAAAATAGAAAATACTTGATGTACACTCATTGCTCATCCTATAATTCTTTATGAGCAATGTTATCTGTACATTTATTTTTAGATGTATATCTTACATCCCACCCATTCAATGATGAAAACTTTTTCACCCATTATTTCGAAATGATAGGTAAAATTCACTCCATTCTAGAATGATAAGATGCAAGATGTATATCTATTTTAGAGTGTACATCAAGTATTTTTTATTTTTTATTCTGCCAAATCAAACAACAAAGAAGAGTATTTACAATCAAAAAAAAAATTCCTTTCGCTCAGGCACAGCAAAGTGAAATTAATTATACACGGGAGGTATCTTAAAAGACCCATCTCATGAGAATATTTTCAGGAAGTTCAACATTTCTCCCAAAACTTTCCAAATTGTTTTACTTAACTCCTTACAAGAAATTTTTTGATTTAATATATGTATACTAGGAATCCATCAGTTCTATATTCATCCCATACTTTATTTTAATGCTAAATATATCAAAGATTGCGGCTTAATGGGTAATATAATTGAAATATATGATGAAAGATCAAGACATCAAGAAGTGATATCTGATCATATTTAGTGCAGTTCAAAATTCAGTTATTTTACATTTATAACGAAATTTATATTTAAAATTTTTTAAAAATAAAAAATATAGATGCATCTGATTTAGATAATAACGTTTTATTCACCAGTATTGTCACGCCCCGGGGTCGAAACTGCGACCCGGCTCGCCAACAGATCCGCCGCCTATGCCAAACCCGCATAGGCGAAGCGTCCTACCTGCAAGAGAAGTACTACAGCTAAACAGATATCAGAGCTGAAAATAAAAATCTGTTGTATAACTAAATCAATCACTGCACCACTGGAAATAAAACAACAATGTCCGTCTCCCAAAATGATAATCATACAAAATCCTCATATACACACTCTGAACTCAACCGGGAGGTATCTCCAATAAATACATCAGTGTACAGGCTCACAATACAACAATCCTCACTACAACAGTCTCTCAAAGAAGGAAAATAAAATAACTAATCTACTGAAGCTCTCCTCTGAAGGGGTACCGCTACACTCCAACGACGGGTAGGGAACTAGCTCGCGACTCCCTCGCTCGGTCAGAAGGATCAGCAACAGGAACAACAGGAACCAGAGTAGAAGTTCCTGTGGGAAAAGACACCACGACGGGTGTGAGAACTACGTCCCAAGTAGTTCTCAGTGGGTGCCGCCAACAAGCCCGACGGTCTGCCCACTAAGTCCACTAGAGGCATAAAGTAACAAAAGCAGTGCTGTAAGGAAAGCTGGGAAAAGTAAACTCTACAGCTACTATGCCTCTATCTAGATGCTCAAAGAGTGGGACAGAAAGAACATGATGCCACAACTAACTCTCATCTCTGATCACTCAATCTGAACTGACTGCCTCCTCGGGTCCAGTCAAGCCTGCGCCAACCTACTGCCGTTACGTCCCTGAGGAGCGGACTTACGTAGGATCTACTGCCGTTACGTCCCGGAGGAGCGGACTTACGTAGGATCTACTGCCGTTACGTCCCGGAGGAGCGGACTTACGTAGGGCGTCCATGACTGCCAACACCAGCACAGCCAGAGGGACAAATGCAACGACAAGTCGCGATAGAAAAGCTCAATCTCACGCCGGTATAACAACCCGGTCTCGCCTACTCCGGAGTGGCACTCGAGGGGAGCGACCCGCTCGAGTAAAAAGTAACCCATCTCAAGTATCTCTGTAAAGCTCAAATGTGGCTCATGCAGGCTATGATCCACGATCAAACAGATCGGTAACTCCCAGCTCAAAGCACAACTCAGTCGGAAAAAGAACCTCGACTCGAACAGGAATAGCCCAACACACTCTCACAGCTATGTCGGAGAACCCTCAACGACTCAATCTGATAAATGCACGACCATGGCTGAGTCGGGAAACCTCCACGACTCGATCTGCCAGAACCCCAAGATCCTCAAGGCTAAGTGGGAGAACCACCCCACCACTAAATCAGAGAAACAACCTCTAGATCACACTCTGCCAACTCATGGCACCAAGTCGCATCCACTGCGAGAAACTGTCTCAACAGGCCAAACAGGCCAAACGTCGCATCTACTGCGAACAACTGCCTCAACAGGCCGACATCGCATCCACTGCGAACAGCTGACTCAACAGGCCAAACAGGCCGAACATCCCAACCACTGACCCAATGAAGGGTCTGGGAACACCGAAAGACTAGAACCTACAACCCAAATCAAACAAGAACAGGCACTAGGCATAGCCTCTCGTTGTTCTCGTCCCAAGAAAAGGCAGACCTTAGAACCCAGACCACTCGAATCATCTCGGTGGTTAATTTATAGGAAAAACTGTGACATTTCTTACTGAAGCCATCTGATCTGTAAGAAATCCATATTTAATGATTTTTTAGTTCTGCTTAGGAAAACAGTTGAAATCAAGTTTTATATCTAAGCCTCGAAGGGCTAATGCCTTCGTCCAATCAAACATGAACCGACTCCGGCGACCCTACGATGCTTGGAAGAAACCATTTGGTTGATAAAAATCATATGTGTGTCCAAAAAGGTTCTGGGTTTAAGGTCCTGCTAACACTGATCTACCGCTGCCACTAGCACAGTGGCGACAGATAAAACAAGAAAAATAAAACATCTCGGGACTGCCGTCTACCCAACGGCTCCCGCTACAGATGAACAACCAACTACATCTACCAGACTCCACTCTGCTCCCAAGCACGAGTGTAACATGCATCCCACACTAAAAGATAACTCCTGACCACTCGGCCCACTACCCGGGCGAGGAAGAACACTATGTCCAGGAAAGTAGAAGTGTGGATGTCTAAAGCAGAAATAACCCTAGCCCAAGTGAGGGTTTTCTACTAGTCTGGTTACACATGCAACATATGACGGGGTGCTAGGTCAAGTTCCAATAACTATAATTTACAGATGGTAGAAAGCAAGGAGATGACAATACCATCAGATAATACAAGGAATAGCAATTCCTACATTCTAACATGCTGCACAAGCATTTCACTATCATGCATAGTCCTACTATAGCAGATTTAAAGCACAGTCCGTCAATCTTGGAGACAAGGCCACCCACCTGAAAATGCTAACTGTCCGGAGTCGTACAGCTGAGAAAGTCCAGAAACAGATATCTCTACACACCCACCAATCCAACAATACGGGAACAGTGATCAATACCTCCTGGGTACAAAAACACAACCCAAAGTTACACTTAATTCCATAAAATCCAAGCATCACAAATCTGCTGGGAACAGTCCCCTTAATGCGAAATTTTCACCTGTAAAACGAACTCCAAAAATTCCAATAAAAATATCACAGCGAGCATCTCGTCGAGACCTTCGAAACGGGTACCTGCACCCCCAAATCCGAGCCCCGTAGGCCAAGTTACAAATTCCACAGTACAGGTGCGCAAACACTCACAACCACACAACTGTAAACTCGAACACAGATAAAAGAGGAATAGTATACCTTCGGGAAAGCCTCAGAAAAATCCCGGAAAAATACAATGATAATCCTTGCGACGAGTAGATCCAAAAAGTGTATAGGCTCGTCTCAATCCGACACTCGGGTGCGGAGATAAAATTCCGGCAAGGGGCCGCTGTCCAAAAACTCCACCAGAAAACAGCGGCTTAGAAATGCCTCGAAAACCGTGTCATAAACTCTGAATCCAGCAAGATGATCAACACGAAAGTCGAAGACGTACCTCTCGTGATTCCAACGCCGCAGAAATCGTCCAAAAATACTGACGGAGTAGCTCTGTAGACCTCCCAGATCAAACTGCGACGATAACGGGCCTCCGATGAAAAATCGCCACACTGCGCTCCGATGCCGAAGTCGTCAACGCCGCAGCTTCCAAAAAATCCGGGCCTCTGCCAGAAGATGCACAACACCAAGATCTACAACTTTCCTAAAGGGGCCATGGGCAGGGGAGCTCGGGAAAGGGGGCAAAACTCCCTCACAAGACGGCTATTTAAAGGCCCAGCCCGAAAAATCCGAATTTTGGACTTTGGCCCAAAGTTTCGGGCGCTTGGCATTCCGGGCTGCTACAGTAACGGGCCGGGCCCGTTACTGTTCACGCCCGAAAGCCCCTAGGCCCGCCACGCGTCCCGCTCCTGCTCCCCGCACCCGGCGCACGCACCGCGACGAACCACGGGACGCCACGTGTCGCGACCAGAGGTCGTGCACCGGTGCGCCCGACCAACCACGGGGCGCCACGTGGCGCCCCCACGTCGCCCCCGACCGCGCCCACGCCGCGCCCACGTGCGCCCACGTGCGCGGCCGCGCCGCCCGCGGCCCCGTGCCGGGCACGCATCCCGAGGCAGCCCCTGCCGCTGCGTGGACCGCGCGCACCAGGACCCGCCAACCACCAGCCGCCACGTGTCGCCACTTGGTCCACCGTGCACCCGCGACGATCCCGTGGACCGCGCCTGCTGCGCCCGCCAACTGGGAGCCACCACGTGGCCAGCCCCCGGGTGCACGCCTCCGCGGTGGACCGCGCGTCTCCGCCGCCGCCAGCCGCCGCGCTCCGCCGCCCGCCCGCCGCCGCCGGCGCCCCTCCGGCGGCCGGAACAGTACCAAATACCTCGAAATCCGTGTTTTCGCATCCGGACTCCGAAAAATACAAATAAATAGTCCATCTTGACCGTTTTCCCCGCGCGCTGAATCCAATCCGAAGTCCGATTTGCCAAATTCCTCTTCTAAAATTTGCCGAAAATTCCTGGAGAAGCGTCTTTACTCAAATTTCGCGCTGAGTCCAATTTACTAACCATTTCGCGCGAAACCACATCAAAACATCCGACGGGGTCCTTCGATCACTCACGTGATCCATTATACACCCGAAGTCCATCACTTGAGTCCAAATTGGTGCAGAAACACCGCCGACATGCCACATAGGCCTCCAGAAGCTGCTAATCGCACTGTAGAAGCCCTGCAGAGATCTGGGTCACCACATCCTCCCCCACTAAAAGAAAGTTTCGTCCTCGAAACTAGCTCAACCCAAAAGGTGCCACAAAAACAAGGGTAGGTACATAACACTGCCGTCTCCAGCTCTCGAGTCACCTGTCACTCCCCGTGATTACTCCACAACAACAACAACAACCGGTACGGCATGGCCCAAATTGCATAATTCTCTCATCTCACGAGCCAGAATTGCAACGGCATCCCTCGTACCACAAGTACTCGCAGATCTCAGAGGAAACGAGTCCATCACGGGCGAGGAATCCACAAGCCTGACACTCCCGAGCTGAGACGTGGAAGAAAAGGCTGGGGGAAAAGAGAGAACAACCAATGTAGCACGCACCAAAACCGCTCCCTAGTGCCAGCTCAAGCAGGCGATCCGAGACATACCCATACGGTCATCCAAAGAAGAGAAGCCCTAATCGGCTAGGGTCCTCGCTCAATCACTCTAGGATCCTGACCATCCGCAGGGACTGCTTCACCGCAGTCTACCGTCAAAAGGGACCCTCAGGGACACAACCTCGAGCCCTGTTCCGCAACGGTCCCACCCAGCGCCAGCAACGGAATCATCAAACTCAACCCCAAATAGCTCTCCGGTTCCAGGTATCCGCCACCACAGTGGCCCTAGCGGGGTGATACAAAATGCTCAAGAATAACCCAATGGTAACTCCACAGCCACAATGGGAGGCATCACTGACACAAGGTCCATCCCCCATCTCTGGCAATGCTGCAATCGGCGCTAGTACCAGTCTCATCATCCATTCGCCATGCTCTCCTGGCACTGCGAAATCCAAAAAAGCTCCTCACCTCAACAATAAATGTTGATCTCAGCCAAACTCAAATAGCATCCACATTGGCCGGAATTCCACCGCCGCTCCCATGGCTAACACAATGTGACCCAAGAAGGTAAGCTTCTAAAGCTAAAACTTGTATCCCAATAACCTGGCATACAGTTTCATCCACACAGCATAATAACACAACCACCAGTGCTCCTCATGCTCCAAGTCGCTCTGGGAGTAGATCATAATATCCCTGGAGGATCTTGTTACCAAAGCAATCAAGTACAGCTGGAGCACAATTCCTCAAACCAAAAGAGTGGCAGGGCGCTAATCAATCCAATTGGCCATACTAAAACATAATGCCCCTACCGTGACCTGAACACCATCTTGGCGAAATACTCAGCCGTAAGATTCCAAAATCTGTACCTGCATCAATCGTACATCTGCCGGAGTATAATTCCATCAAAAGGTCCAGAATAATACTTGGACCTGTCTACACTCGACCCATAAAAGGCCCTCACAATCGTGTATCAACGATGTGGCACTAGGTCAAACAGACCCCTCGATCCATCAGATCCTGCAACTGCGCCATCAGCTCTCACAGCTCTACTGGCAATATCCAATGAGGTGCTGCCGAGGGTGGCGCGGTTCCCCGAACCACGCCAAACTCAATCTCTATCTCCCTAACCGGCGGCATTATCAGCAGCTCAGGTGAAATCACACCCGGAATCTCGTGGCAACAGAGATATCTTTGGGTCCCGGTGCCGCCGTAAGCACCTCTCACACTGTCGCTAAAACCGGTGTGCTCTAACGACCTCAACAACCAAATCTCCTCTCGTCTGCCTCGCAGAAGGTCAAAGTCCTCCGCAGATAACAAATCCACGCTACCGCTGCGCCACTCTGATATAGAGGTTGATGCTGCCATCGGGGTCCACCCGATCTCTGGCATCTCGAAAATTCGCCATCCAGGTACGGAGATGAGAAATGCCTCTGCCGGTCAGTCTGTCCTCCATCACCCGACGCCAAACGCCGATATCCAGAACTCGCCTCTGGCGGCCGATCCCTATCCAAAGAAACAGCAGCGTCATGCTCCACACACAATGCCTACCCATCGAAGCGTCAATAATTCAAAACGGAGGGACCAACTAAACTGAAAGGTATCCTGGCGCAAACCATTCCCCGTCAAACATATCCTATGCGCCTCGTCCCTCGAAACCTGGAGCGTGCAGTTCAACAATTGCATAAACTCCCTAGCACATGAAAGGCTCTCAGATAGTCTCTCTATCACCACCAACCCCAATTGTTGCCTACAAGGCTCCAACTCAAACCTATGAATCGGGATGGTTCAGACTGCCGGAACTGGCTCCATCGATCAAAGACGTCCCGAAGCTCAGCTACTATCCACTATCCACCCTGCCTCGGTGCCTCGGCACTGCTCGTCGGCACGGAGGGGGCTGCTCGCTCCATCGGCGCCACTGGTACAACTGAAGATACCACTGCACAATAACAAACATCAGGACACAACAACCAAACGACCCAATCCAGCGAAAGTCTAAGACATGTTATCAATTCCACAGCATTATGTTGTCTGCAGCCAACATAATCGCTTAGGAGCATAAACATGCCAATCACTCATCCCGTCTCTTGGGAGAGGTACAAAACTCGATCAGGACTCTCGCTAAAAGTCACGACTCTCACGTAGTCATCCTAATGTCCAACCACAAGCCTAGGGTTTCTAAGTCCTCAATGACCTACAACCTAGGCTCTGATACCACTCTAATCTGTCACGCCCCGGGGTCGAAACTGCGACCCGGCTCGCCAACAGATCCGCCGCCTATGCCAAACCCGCATAGGCGAAGCGTCCTACCTGCAAGAGAAGTACTACAGCTAAACAGATATCAGAGCTGAAAATAAAAATCTGTTGTATAACTAAATCAATCACTGCACCACTGGAAATAAAACAACAATGTCCGTCTCCCAAAATGATAATCATACAAAATCCTCATATACACACTCTGAACTCAACCGGGAGGTATCTCCAATAAATACATCAGTGTACAGGCTCACAATACAACAATCCTCACTACGACAGTCTCTCAAAGAAGGAAAATAAAATAACTAATCTACTGAAGCTCTCCTCTGAAGGGGTACCGCTACACTCCAACGACGGGTAGGGAACTAGCTCGCGACTCCCTCGCTCGGTCAGAAGGATCAGCAACAGGAACAACAGGAACCAGAGTAGAAGTTCCTGTGGGAAAAGACACCACGACGGGTGTGAGAACTACGTCCCAAGTAGTTCTCAGTGGGTGCCGCCAACAAGCCCGACGGTCTGCCCACTAAGTCCACTAGAGGCATAAAGTAACAAAAGCAGTGCTGTAAGGAAAGCTGGGAAAAGTAAACTCTACAGCTACTATGCCTCTATCTAGATGCTCAAAGAGTGGGACAGAAAGAACATGATGCCACAACTAACTCTCATCTCTGATCACTCAATCTGAACTGACTGCCTCCTCGGGTCCAGTCAAGCCTGCGCCAACCTACTGCCGTTACGTCCCTGAGGAGCGGACTTACGTAGGATCTACTGCCGTTACGTCCCGGAGGAGCGGACTTACGTAGGATCTACTGCCGTTACGTCCCGGAGGAGCGGACTTACGTAGGGCGTCCATGACTGCCAACACCAGCACAGCCAGAGGGACAAATGCAACGACAAGTCGCGATAGAAAAGCTCAATCTCACGCCGGTATAAACAACCCGGTCTCGCCTACATCCGGAGTGGCACTCAGAGGGGAGCGACCCGCTCGAGTAAAAAGTAACCCATCTCAAGTATCTCTGTAAGCCAAATGTGGCTCATCGCAGGCTATGATCCACGATCAAAACAGATCGGTAACTCCCACCTCAAAGCACAACTCAGTCGGAAAAAGAACCTCGACTCGAACAGGAATAGCCAACACACTCTCACAGCTATGTCGGAGAACCCTCACGACTCAATCTGATAAATGCACGACCATGGCTGAGTCGGGAAACCTCCACGACTCGATCTGCCAGAACCCCAAGATCCTCAAGGCTAGTGGGAGAACCACCCCCCACTAAGATCAGAGAAACACCTCTAGATCACACTCTGCCAACTCATGGCACCAAGTCGCATCCACTGTGAGAAACTGTCTCAACAGGCCAAACAGGCCCAACGGCGCATCTACTGCGAACAACTGCCTCAACAGGCCGACATGCGCATCCACTGCGAACAGCTGACTCAACAAGCCAAACAGGCCGAACATCCCAACCACTGACCCAATGAAGGGTCTGGGAACACCGAAAGACTAGAACCTCAACCCAAATCAAACAAGAACAGGCACTAGGCATAGCCTCTCGTTGTTCTCGTCCCAAGAAAAGGCAGACCTTAGAACCAGACCACTCGAAATCATCTCGGTGGTTAATTTATAGGAAAAAACTGTGACATTTCCTTACTGAAGCCATCTGATCTGTAAGAAATCCATATTAATGATTTTTTTTAGTTCTGCTTAGGAAAACAGTTGAAATCAAGTTTTATATCTAAGCCTCCGAAGGCTAATGCCTTGTCCAATCAAACAGGAACCGACTCCGCGACCCTACGATGCTTGGAAAGAAACCATTTGGTTGATAAAAATCATATGTGTGGCCAAAAAGGTTCTGGGTTTAGGTCCTGCTAACACTGATCTACCGCTGCCATAGCACGTGGACCGACAGATAAAACACGAAATAAAACATCTCGGTGGGCCTATGGCCGTCTACCCACCGCCCCCGCTACAGAATGACAACACAACTACAGCTACCAGCTCCAACGCTGCTCCCAAGCACGAGTGTAAATCATCCCGCCACTAAAATAACTCCCTGACCACTCGGACCCACTACCCGGCGAGGAAGAACACTATGTCCAGGAAGTAATTGTGGTGTCTAAAGCAGAAATAACCCTAGCCCAGTGCAGGTTGTTCTACTAGTCTTGTTACACATGCAACAATATGACGGGGTGGCTAGGTCCAGTTACAATACTATAATTTACAGATGTAGAAAGCCGAGATGACAATACCAGCAACATAATCAATGAATAGCAATGCTACATTCTACATGCTGCACAAGCATTTCA
>CM055072.1:34203802-34257276 GCA_029204045.2 Tillandsia leiboldiana | reverse complement strand
TCGCCAACAGATCCGCCCGCCTATTCCAAACCCGCATAGGCGAGCGTCCTACCTGCAAGATGCAGTACTACAGCTAAACATATATCAGAGTTAAATAAAAATCTGTTTGTATAACTAAATTATCCTGCACCACTGGAAAAAAACAACGGTGTCCCGTCTCCCAAAATATAATCAGACAATCCTCATATAACACACTCTGAATACTCAACCGGGAGGTATCTCCAATAAATACATCAGTGTACAGGCTCCCAATCAACAATCCTGCACTACAACAGTCTCTCAAAGAAGGAAACATAAATGCTAACTACTGAAGCTCTCTCTCGAAGGGGTAACCGCTACACTCTCCAACGACGGTAGGGAGCGTCGCTCCGCGACTCCCCGCGTCGGTCAGAAGGATCAGCAACGGAGAACTAACAGGAACCATGAGTAGAAGTTCCTGTGGGAAAAGACACCGGACACGTGTGTGAGCAACTACGTCCCAAGTAGTTCTCAGTGGGTGCCGCCAACAAGCCCGAGGTCTTCCCACTAAGTCCACTAAGGCATAAAGTCACAAAAGCAGTGCGTGTAAGGAAATCTGGGAAAGTAGACTCTACAGCTACTATTGCCTTCTATCTAGATGCTCAAAATGAGTGGGACAGGAAAGAACATGATGACACAAACTAACTCTCATCTCTGATCACTCAAATCTGAAACTGACTGCCTCCTCTGAGTCCCAGTCAAGCCTTATCGCCAACCTACTGCCGTTACCTCCCTGAGGAGCGGACTACGAGTATCTACTTGCCGTTAACGTCCGGAGGAGCTGACTTTTACTAGGATCTACTTGCCGTTACTCCCGGATGAGCGGACTTACGTAGGGCGTCCATGACTGCCAACACCAGCACAGCCAGAGGGACAAATGCAACGAAAGTCGCTATAGAAAAGCTCAATCTCACGCCGGTAAATAACAACCCGGTTCTTCGCCTACTCCGGAGTGGCACTCGCGGGTGCGGCGACCCGCTCGAGTAAAAGTAACCCATCTCAAGTATCTCTGTAAGATCAAATGTGGTCTCAGCAGGCTATGATCCACGATCAAACAGATCGGTAACTCCATCTCAAAGCACAACTCAGTCGGGAAAAAGAACCTCGCTCGAACAGGAAATAGCCCAACACACTCTCACGCTATGTCGGAGACCCTCAACGACTCAATCTGATAAATGCACGACCAGGGCTGAGTCGGGAAACCTCCACGACTCGATCTGCCAGAACCCCAAGATCTCAAGGCTAAGTGGGAGAAACCCCCCACTAAATCAGAGAAACAACCTCTAGATCACACTCTGCCAACTCAATGGCACCAAGTCGCATCCACTGCGAGAAACTGTCTCAACAGGCCAAACGCCAAACGTCGCATCTACTCGAACGAACTGCCTCAACAGCCGACATCGCATCCACTGCGAACGCTGACCTCAACAGGCCAACAGGCCGAAATCCCAACCACTGACCCAATGAAGGGTCGGGAACACGAAGAATACTAACCTACAACCCAAATCAAACAAGAACGCAGGCTTAGGCATAGCTCTCGGTGTTCTCGTCCACCCCAGAAAAGGCAGACCTTAGAACCAGACCACTCGAATCATCTCGTGGTTATTTTATAGGGAAAACTGTGACATTTCTTATGAGCCATCTGATCTGTAAGAAATCCATATTTAATGCTGTTTTTTTTCTGCTTAGGAAAACAGATTGATCAAGTTTTAATATCTAAGCCTCGAAGGGCTAATGCCTTCGTCCAAGTCAAACAGAAACCGACTCCGTCGACCCTACGATTCTTGGAAGAAACCATTTGGTTGATAAAATCATATGTGTGTCCCAAAAAGGTTCTGGTTTAAGGTCCTGCTAACAACTGATCTACCGCTGCCACTAGCACATGTCGACAGATAAAACGATAAAATAAACATCTCGGGACTGCCGTCTACCCAACGGCTCCCGCTAACACAGATGAACAACCAACTACATCTACCCTGACTCCACTCTGCCCCGAGCACGAGTGTAACATGCATCCCACACTAGAAGATAACTCCTGACCACACGTCGGCCCACTACCCGCGCTAGAAGAACACTATGTCCAGGAAAGTAGAGTGTGGATGTCTAGAAGAAATAACCCTAGCCCAATTGAGGGTTTTCTACTAGTCGGTTACACATGCAACATATACGGGGTGCTAGGTCAAGTTCCAAATAAATTTATTTACAGATGGTAGAAAGCAAGGAGATGACAATACCATCATATAATACAAGGATTTCAATTCCTACATTTAACTGCTGCACAAGCAGTTCATACATGCATAGTCCCTACATAGCAGATTAAAGCACAGTCCGTCAAATGCTTGGAGACAAGGCCACACCCATGAAAATGCTAACTGTCCGGATCGTACAGCTGAGAAAGTCCAGAAACCGATATCTCCTACACCACCCACCATCCAACAATACGGGAACAGTGATCAAACCTCCTGGTACAAAAACACAACCCAAAGTTTCACTTAAAGGTCCATAAATCCAAGCATAACAAATCTGCTGGGAACAGTCCCCTTAATGCGAAATTTTCACCTGTAAAACGATACTCCAAAAATTCCAATAAAAATATCACACGCGAGCATCTCGTCAGACCTTCGAAACGGGTACCTGCACCCCCAAATCCGAGCCCCGTAGCCAGTTACAAATTCCACAGTACAGGTGCGCAAACACTCACAACCACACAACTGTAAACTCGAACACATATAAGAGGAATAGTATACCTTCGGGAAAGCCTCAGAAAAATCCCGGAAAAATACAATGATAATCCTTGCGACGAGTAGATCCAAAAAGTGTATAGGCTCGTCTCAATCCGACACTCGGTGCGGAGATAAAATTCCGGCAAGGGGCCGCTGTCCAAAAACTCACCAGAAAACAGCGGCTTAGAAATGCCTCGAAAACCGTGTCATAAACTCTGAATCCAGCAAGATGATCAACACGAAAGTCGAAGACGTACCTCTCGTGATTCCAACGCCGCAGAAATCGTCCAAAATACTGACGGAGTAGCTCTGTAGACCTCCCAGATCAAACTGGACGATAACGGCCTCCGATGAAAAAATCGCCACCCTGCGCTCCGATGCCGAAGTCGTCAACGCCGCAGCTTCCAAAAATCCGGGCCTCTGCCAGAAGATGCACAACACCAAGATCTACAACTTTCCTAAAGGGGCCCATGGGCAGGGGAGCTCGGGAAAGGGGGCAAAACTCCCTCACAAGACGGCTATTTAAAGGCCCAGCCCGGAAAAATCCGAATTTTGGACTTTGGCCCACAAAGTTTCGGGCGCTTGGCATTCCGGGCTGCTACAGTAACGGGCGGGCCCGTTACTGTTCACGCCCGAAAGCCCCTAGGCCCGCCACGCGTCCCGCTCCTGCTCCCCGCACCCGGCGCACGCACCGCGACGAACCACGGGACGCCACGTGTCGCGACCAGAGGTCGTGCACCGGTGCGCCCCGACCAACCACGGGGCGCCACGTGGCGCCCCACGTCGCCCCCGACCGCGCCCACGCCGCGCCCACGTGCGCCCCACGTGCGCTGGCCGCGCCGCCCGCGGCCCCGTGCCGGGCACGCATCCGAGGCAGCCCCTGCCGCTGCTGTGGACCGCGCGCACCAGGACCCGCCAACCACCAGCCGCCACGGTCGCCACTTGTGTCCACCGTGCACCCGCGACGATCCCGTGGACCGCGCCTGCTGCGCCCGCCAACTGGGAGCCACCACGTGGCCAAGCCCCCGGGTGCACGCCTACCGCGGTGGACTGCCGCGTCTCCGCCGCCGCCAGCCGCCGCGCTCCGCCGCCCCGCCGCCGCCGCCGGCGCCCCTCCGGCGGCCGGGAACAGTACCACATACCTCGAAATCCGGTGTTTTCGCATCCGGACTCCGAAAAAAAAATACAAATATAAATAGTCCATCTTGACCGTTTTCGCGCGCTGATCCAAATCGAAGTCCGATTTGCCAAATTCCTCTTCTAAAATTTGCCGAAATTCCTGGAGAAGCGTTCTTTACTCAAATTTCGCGCTGAGTCCAATTTTACTAACCATTTCGCGCGAAACCACATCAAAACATCCGACGGGGTCCTTCGATCACTCACGTGATCCATTATACACCCGAAGTCCATCACTTGAGTCCAAATTGGTGCAGAAACACCGCCGACATGCCACATAGGCCTCCAGAAGCTGCTAATCGCACTGTAGAAGCCCTGCAGAGATCTGGGTCACCACATCCTCCCCCACTAAAAGAAAGTTTCGTCCTCGAAACTAGCTCAACCCAAAAGGTGCCACAAAAACAAGGGTAGGTACATAACACTGCCGTCTCAGCTCTCGAGTCACCTGTCACCTCCCCGTGATTACTCCACAACAACAACAACAACCGGTACGGCATGGCCCAAATTGCCATAATTCTCTCATCTCACGAGCCAGAATTTGCAACGGCATCCCTCGTACCACAAGTACTCGCAGATCTCAGAGGAAACGAGTCCATCACGGGCGAGGAATCCACAAGCCTGACACTCCCGAGCTGAGACGTGGAAGAAAAGGCTGGGGGAAAAGAGAGAACAACCAATGTAGCACGCACCAAAACCGCTCCCTAGTGCCAGCTCAAGCAGGCGATACGAGACATACCCATACGGTCATCCAAAGAAGAGAAGCCCTAATCGGCTAGGGTCCTCGCTCAATCACTCTAGGATCCTGACCATCCGCAGGGACTGCTTCACCGCAGTCTACCGTCAAAAGGGACCCTCAGGGACACAACCTCGAGCCCTGTTCCGCAACGGTCCCACCCAAGCGCCAGCAACGGAATCATCAACTCAACCCCAAATAGCTCTCCGGTTCCAGGTATCCGCCACCACAGTGGCCCTAGCGGGGTGATACAAAATGCTCAAGAATAACCCAATGGTAACTCCACAGCCACAATGGGAGGCATCACTGACACAAGGTCCATCCCCATCTCTGGCAATGCTGCAATCGGCGCTAGTACCAGTCTCATCATCCATTCGCCATGCTCTCCTGGCACTGCGAAATCCAAAAAAGCTCCTCACCTCAACAATAATGTTGATCTCAGCCAAACTCAAATAGCATCCACATTGGCCGGAATTCCACCGCCGCTCCCATGGCTAACACAATGTGACCCAAGAAGGTAAGCTTCTAAAGCTAAAACTTGTATCCCAATAACCTGGCATACAGTTTCATCCACACAGCATAATAACACAACCACCAGTGCTCCTCATGCTCCAAGTCGCTCTGGGAGTAGATCATAATATCCCTGGAGGATCTTGTACCAAAGCAATCAAGTACAGCTGGAGCACAATTCCTCAAACCAAAAGAGTGGCAGGGCGCTAATCAATCCAATTGGCCATACTAAAACATAATGCCCCTACCGTGACCTGAACACCATCTTGGCGAAATACTCAGCCGTAAGATTCCAAATCTGTACCTGCATCAATCGTACATCTGCCGGAGTATAATTCCATCAAAAGGTCCAGAATAATACTTGGACCTGTCTACACTCGACCCATAAAAGGCCCTCACAATCGTGTATCAACGATGTGGCACTAGGTCAAACAGACCCCTCGATCCATCAGATCCTGCAACTGCGCCATCAGCTCTCACAGCTCTACTGGCAATATCCAATGAGGTGCTGCCGAGGGTGGCGCGGTTCCCCGAACCACGCCAACTCAATCTCTATCTCCCTAACCGGCGGCATTATCAGCAGCTCAGGTGAAATCACACCCGGAATCTCGTGGCAACAGAGATATCTTTGGGTCCCGGTGCCGCCGTAAGCACCTCTCACACTGTCGCTAAAACCGGTGTGCTCTAACGACCTCAACAACCAAATCTCCTCTCGTCTGCCTCGCAGAAGGTCAAAGTCCTCCGCAGATAACAAATCCACGCTACCGCTGCGCCACTCTGATATAGAGGTTGATGCTGCCATCGGGGTCCACCCGATCTCTGGCATCTCGAAAATTCGCCATCCAGGTACGGAGATGAGAAATGCCTCTGCCGGTCAGTCTGTCCTCCATCACCCGACGCCAAACGCCGATATCCAGAACTCGCCTCTGGCGGCCGATCCCTATCCAAAGAAACAGCAGCGTCATGCTCCACACACAATGCCTACCCATCGAAGCGTCAATAATTCAAAACGGAGGGACCAACTAAACTGAAAGGTATCCTGGCGCAAACCATTCCCCGTCAAACATATCCTATGCGCCTCGTCCCTCGAAACCTGGAGCGTGCAGTTCAACAATTGCATAAACTCCCTAGCACATGAAGGCTCTCAGATAGTCTCTCTATCACCACCAACCCCAATTGTTGCCTACAAGGCTCCAACTCAAACCTATGAATCGGGATGGTTCAGACTGCCGGAACTGGCTCCATCGATCAAAGACGTCCCGAAGCTCAGCTACTATCCACTATCCACCCTGCCTCGGTGCCTCGGCACTGCTCGTCGGCACGGAGGGGGCTGCTCGCTCCATCGGCGCCACTGGTACAACTGAAGATACCACTGCACAATAACAAACATCAGGACACAACAACCAAACGACCCAATCCAGCGAAAGTCTAAGACATGTTATCAATTCCACAGCATTATGTTGTCTGCAGCCAACATAATCGCTTAGGAGCATAAACATGCCAATCACTCATCCCGTCTCTTGGGAGAGGTACAAAACTCGATCAGGACTCTCGCTAAAAGTCACGACTCTCACGTAGTCATCCTAATGTCCAACCACAAGCCTAGGGTTTCTAAGTCCTCAATGACCTACAACCTAGGCTCTGATACCACTCTAATCTGTCACGCCCCGGGGTCGAAACTGCGACCCGGCTCGCCAACAGATCCGCCGCCTATGCCAAACCCGCATAGGCGAAGCGTCCTACCTGCAAGAGAAGTACTACAGCTAAACAGATATCAGAGCTGAAAATAAAAATCTGTTGTATAACTAAATCAATCACTGCACCACTGGAAATAAAACAACAATGTCCGTCTCCCAAAATGATAATCATACAAAATCCTCATATACACACTCTGAACTCAACCGGGAGGTATCTCCAATAAATACATCAGTGTACAGGCTCACAATACAACAATCCTCACTACGACAGTCTCTCAAAGAAGGAAAATAAAATAACTAATCTACTGAAGCTCTCCTCTGAAGGGGTACCGCTACACTCCAACGACGGGTAGGGAACTAGCTCGCGACTCCCTCGCTCGGTCAGAAGGATCAGCAACAGGAACAACAGGAACCAGAGTAGAAGTTCCTGTGGGAAAAGACACCACGACGGGTGTGAGAACTACGTCCCAAGTAGTTCTCAGTGGGTGCCGCCAACAAGCCCGACGGTCTGCCCACTAAGTCCACTAGAGGCATAAAGTAACAAAAGCAGTGCTGTAAGGAAAGCTGGGAAAAGTAAACTCTACAGCTACTATGCCTCTATCTAGATGCTCAAAGAGTGGGACAGAAAGAACATGATGCCACAACTAACTCTCATCTCTGATCACTCAATCTGAACTGACTGCCTCCTCGGGTCCAGTCAAGCCTGCGCCAACCTACTGCCGTTACGTCCCTGAGGAGCGGACTTACGTAGGATCTACTGCCGTTACGTCCCGGAGGAGCGGACTTACGTAGGATCTACTGCCGTTACGTCCCGGAGGAGCGGACTTACGTAGGGCGTCCATGACTGCCAACACCAGCACAGCCAGAGGGACAAATGCAACGACAAGTCGCGATAGAAAAGCTCAATCTCACGCCGGTATAACAACCCGGTCTCGCCTACTCCGGAGTGGCACTCGAGGGGAGCGACCCGCTCGAGTAAAAAGTAACCCATCTCAAGTATCTCTGTAAAGCTCAAATGTGGCTCATGCAGGCTATGATCCACGATCAAACAGATCGGTAACTCCCAGCTCAAAGCACAACTCAGTCGGAAAAAAGAACCTCGACTCGAACAGGAATAGCCCAACACACTCTCACAGCTATGTCGGAGAACCCTCAACGACTCAATCTGATAAATGCACGACCATGGCTGAGTCGGGAAACCTCCACGACTCGATCTGCCAGAACCCCAAGATCCTCAAGGCTAAGTGGGAGAACCACCCCACCACTAAATCAGAGAAACAACCTCTAGATCACACTCTGCCAACTCATGGCACCAAGTCGCATCCACTGTGAGAAACTGTCTCAACAGGCCAAACAGGCCAAACGTCGCATCTACTGCGAACAACTGCCTCAACAGGCCGACATCGCATCCACTGCGAACAGCTGACTCAACAGGCCAAACAGGCCGAACATCCCAACCACTGACCCAATGAAGGGTCTGGGAACACCGAAAGACTAGAACCTACAACCCAAATCAAACAAGAACAGTCACTAGGCATAGCCTCTCGTTGTTCTTGTCCCAAGAAAAGGCAGACCTTAGAACCCAGACCACCCGAATCATCTCGGTGGTTAATTTATAGGAAAAACTGTGACATTTCTTACTGAAGCCATCTGATCTGTAAGAAATCCATATTTAATGATTTTTTAGTTCTGCTTAGGAAAACAGTTGAAATCAAGTTTTATATCTAAGCCTCGAAGGGCTAATGCCTTCGTCCAATCAAACATGAACCGACTCCGGCGACCCTACGATGCTTGGAAGAAACCATTTGGTTGATAAAAATCATATGTGTGTCCAAAAAGGTTCTGGGTTTAAGGTCCTGCTAACACTGATCTACCGCTGCCACTAGCACAGTGGCGACAGATAAAACAAGAAAAATAAAACATCTCGGGACTGCCGTCTACCCAACGGCTCCCGCTACAGATGAACAACCAACTACATCTACCAGACTCCACTCTGCTCCCAAGCACGAGTGTAACATGCATCCCACACTAAAAGATAACTCCTGACCACTCGGCCCACTACCCGGGCGAGGAAGAACACTATGTCCAGGAAAGTAGAAGTGTGGATGTCTAAAGCAGAAATAACCCTAGCCCAAGTGAGGGTTTTCTACTAGTCTGGTTACACATGCAACATATGACGGGGTGCTAGGTCAAGTTCCAATAACTATAATTTACAGATGGTAGAAAGCAAGGAGATGACAATACCATCAGATAATACAAGGAATAGCAATTCCTACATTCTAACATGCTGCACAAGCATTTCACTATCATGCATAGTCCTACTATAGCAGATTTAAAGCACAGTCCGTCAATCTTGGAGACAAGGCCACTCACCTGAAAATGCTAACTGTCCGGAGTCGTACAGCTGAGAAAGTCCAGAAACAGATATCTCTACACACCCACCAATCCAACAATACGGGAACAGTGATCAATACCTCCTGGGTACAAAAACACAACCCAAAGTTACACTTAATTCCATAAAATCCAAGCATCACAAATCTGCTGGGAACAGTCCCCTTAATGCGAAATTTTCACCTGTAAAACGAACTCCAAAAATTCCAATAAAAATATCACAGCGAGCATCTCGTCGAGACCTTCGAAACGGGTACCTGCACGCCCAAATCCGAGCCCCGTAGGCCAAGTTACAAATTCCACAGTACAGGTGCGCAAACACTCACAACCACACAACTGTAAACTCGAACACAGATAAAAGAGGAATAGTATACCTTCGGGAAAGCCTCAGAAAAATCCCGGAAAAATACAATGATAATCCTTGCGACGAGTAGATCCAAAAAGTGTATAGGCTCGTCTCAATCCGACACTCGGGTGCGGAGATAAAATTCCGGCAAGGGGCCGCTGTCCAAAAACTCCACCAGAAAACAGCGGCTTAGAAATGCCTCGAAAACCGTGTCATAAACTCTGAATCCAGCAAGATGATCAACACGAAAGTCGAAGACGTACCTCTCGTGATTCCAACGCCGCAGAAATCGTCCAAAAATACTGACGGAGTAGCTCTGTAGACCTCCCAGATCAAACTGCGACGATAACGGGCCTCCGATGAAAAATCGCCACACTGCGCTCCGATGCCGAAGTCGTCGACGCCGCGGCTTCCAAAAAATCCGGGCCTCTGCCAGAAGATGCACAACACCAAGATCTACAACTTTCCTAAAGGGGCCATGGGCAGGGGAGCTCGGGAAAGGGGGCAAAACTCCCTCACAAGACGGCTATTTAAAGGCCCAGCCCGAAAAAATCCGAATTTTGGACTTTGGCCCAAAGTTTCGGGCGCTTGGCATTCCGGGCTGCTACAGTAACGGGCCGGACCCGTTACTGTTCACGCCCGAAAGCCCCTAGGCCCGCCACGCGTCCCGCTCCTGCTCCCCGCACCCGGCGCACGCACCGCGACGAACCACGGGACGCCACGTGTCGCGACCAGAGGTCGTGCACCGGTGCGCCCGACCAACCACGGGGCGCCACGTGGCGCCCCCACGTCGCCCCCGACCGCGCCCACGCCGCGCCCACGTGCGCCCACGTGCGCGGCCGCGCCGCCCGCGGCCCCGTGCCGGGCACGCATCCCGAGGCAGCCCCTGCCGCTGCGTGGACCGCGCGCACCAGGACCCGCCAACCACCAGCCGCCACGTGTCGCCACTTGGTCCACCGTGCACCCGCGACGATCCCGTGGACCGCGCCTGCTGCGCCCGCCAACTGGGAGCCGCCACGTGGCCAGCCCCCGGGTGCACGCCTCCGCGGTGGACCGCGCGTCTCCGCCGCCGCCAGCCGCCGCGCTCCGCCGCCCGCCGCCGCCGCCGGCGCCCCTCCGGCGGCCGAAACAGTACCAAATACCTCGAAATCCGTGTTTTCGCATCCGGACTCCGAAAAATACAAATAAATAGTCCATATTGACCGTTTTCGCGCGCTGAATCCAAATCCGAAGTCCGATTTGCCAAATTCCTCTTCTAAAATTTGCCGAAAATTCCTGGAGAAGCGTTCTTTACTCAAATTTCGCGCTGAGTCCAATTTTACTAACCATTTCGCGCGAAACCACATCAAAACATCCGACGGGGTCCTTCGATCACTCACGTGATCCATTATACACCCGAAGTCCATCACTTGAGTCCAAATTGGTGCAGAAACACCGCCGACATGCCACATAGGCCTCCAGAAGCTGCTAATCGCACTGTAGAAGCCCTGCAGAGATCTGGGTCACCACAAGTATATAAGGCTTAGAATTAAAATTAGATATTTTTATGAGTTTAGAACTCAAATATTGAAGGTAAGAATTAAGTATCAAAATAAACGAAGCAGATAGCATGCTACCTTTCTCTCAAAAAAAAAATAATAATAGGGATCAAAATAAAATTTTGCCAAAAGTTGGGGAGTTGAAGGTCTAGTTTTCTAAATTGTTAAGCATTGCTCTTAAAACAATACTACCGCACACCCAAGTAAAATGTATTCATCCTAAAATAGGTGGAATGTACATCGTACATTCCATTTAGAGTGTACACTACAAAAAAAATCAATCTATACAAAACTATTAATCCTCAATATCTGAATACCACGTGGCATAATTTCCTTCATCCAAATTTCCAATTAATTAAATCTCACTCTTTCCTTCATCCCAATTTTCAAATAATTAAATCCTTAACAATTACCTTAATTAGCTTTAATTAATTAATTATTACCCTATTAAATTCTCAACAATTACGTTAATTAGCTCAAATTAATTATTACCCCATGTATATCAGCACTCTTTTTTTCATCCATCTTTCCAATAGCACTCTTCCTTCATCCCAATTTTTAATTAATTAAATTAATTAGCTCCAATTAGCTCCAATTAATTATTAACCTATTAAATTCTCAACAATTACGTTAATTAGCTCCAATTAATTATTACCCTATGTTCATTGCAACTTCACAAGGTTAATTAGCCCATGTATGCCGTAGCTCCGATTAATTACTTCGTGCCCATTCAACTTCGCGCCCCTACGTTCTTTCTTTTGATTGTTGCAATATTTAATCTTCCTTCACCATTCATTGTTGCAACATTTCACCTTCCTTCACCATTATGTCTCTTCCTTCGGTTTCTTTTTTTCATCCGTTGTATATTTACTTCCACTTTCATATATATATTTTATATTTTTTTTGTCTCGAAAATTCTTTTAATTTGAGTGTTGAATCGAGAGTTTTGGTGGTTGATTTTGGGCTCTGTTGGGATGATCTTGGTGAAGTTTTTTGCGCCCTGTTGCTAACATTGCCCAACCCTAGAATGTGGGAGCGTGCTGCCGCTGTCTTCAAGTGTGTTGCCACCTCGAGAGTAAAAATCGCCGCCGCTTTCTTTTGATTCTTTCTGATTGATTCTTTACATTTTTTTTTTTTTTTCCTCAGGAACCTATATTAGATTTTTCTATTTGGTGTTACTGTAAGATATAATGCAACCTTTTTTACATAATATTTTATTTTATCAATTACTATATACGTAATTTAATTTTTTACCAATTTTATTTTATTTTTTTGCAGGAATCTTTCGGCGATTTATTACAACGATTTATCTTTTATATGCCGGTGCATTTCTCCGATTCTCCGGTAAGCCATAATTCAACACACCTATATTTTAGGTGGTTTTAATATTGCATAAAAATTTTAAATCATTTGATTTGATATTATTTTAGTTATAATTTTAAAATTTTCTAAAAATATTTTTAAAATTTATTATTGAAAGTAAACAAGCATGTAATCTAAAACACAAATTTGGCGTGCATGTTTCGACAGCTTACGTTTGACTATATAGATGGCATCGACCATAAACGTTGGCATCAAATATCTACAAGTGGAACAATCAAAATAGATTGTTTGACTATATAAATAACATCTACCATTAACATTGGCATCAAATATCTACAAGTGGAACAATCAAAACAGCTTAAGAAAAATTACCTAATATACTCTCTTTTTTTTTTACATAGTACTTTATATTTTTAGCACTCAAAAAATTAATTATTTATAAGTTTTTGTATGTAACATGAGAAGTTCTATTAAAAATTTTTTGTTCCTACATTTTAAAATAAAATAAAATAACTTGTATTTACTCTCTTTTATTTGTAATTACGTTGAGAGTTCTGAAACGGATGAAGAAGGAAAATGAAGATTGTCAAAACAAAAAGAAGAAGAGAAATGAAGATGGTTAAAGCAAAGATATTATAACTATTTGCTACAGTATTGGTAGTGACTTACAAAATCCGTATTTTTTCGTGTTATTGTAGTGTCAAAAATTATTCATATTTTTATTTTAATAATATCTGTCCGCTGCATCGCGCGGGTACTACACTAGTTTATAATTATTTTACTAACACTTAATACAAACGCTGATAAAACTAAATAAAATATACATCTTACACTTTAGATTACATCCCATATCGTTGACTATTTATTTATTAATTAAAATATATATTTAATTTTTTGCTCTCCTTCTTAATAATAAATTCAGAAAACTAATAAATTGAGTTAGGTAAACCCAACAAGTTGCAAGTGGCCCAACTATAAACATAATGTACAGATAGACTGAGTCAAGTCGAAGCCCTTAAATGTTGTGCTTGAGCTCTTAAGTGTGATGAATACGCTATTTCTATCGGCACATGTTTTTAAAATAGTTGGTTATCATTTGCGATCCACACATACACTAAAAATTATATCAATTAGATTCAAGAACTTTATCACTGTTTCAAATAAGTCTATAAATTTGGATAACAGTAACTTAGATTATAAAATTTCACTAAAGAATGTTGATATATATAGTTCAACATCTCAATGTCTATCTAATTTATAACTTAAAATATAAATAATAAATTAAAGAAAGCGAGATCTTCTATTTTACTATCGAAATTAATAATTTATTGAGTAATTTTATTTAATTTATATGATTCTATTGCGTTAATTATAGCTAATTTTATCTGCCAATTTGATTTTATAAAGTTTTAAATAGTTACAAAATGTATAAAATAAGTTACACAATTTTTAATGCTGGAGAATAATTGAGATATGAGCTAATGTGCAAGAAGGTTTTTCTATGTAATTTAGCAAAAAAAAATAGTATCCGATCATTTTAAAAATCAAACAATTTTTTTTAAAAAGTAAAATGAAATAGAATGAATATCATCAGCTAGTAGTTGCAAATCTGCATCAGCTTCCATAGAGAATTCCACTATCACAGTTCTAGCCATTGCTATCTTGGATCAAATTAAACAAGTCCCTTAAAAGTGAAAGGGTGATCATGCTTTTAGTTCATTAGTGAATGCCTCCAGGGATGAACCACACTCTAAAAAAAAAAAAACAAAAAAATCTAGATGTGCCAATATAACGACCCGGCCCACTAGCAATAATAACTCGTTGGGCCCAAACCACAACCAAAAATGCTTAAGCCCGATTATTATTACTAGTGTCCAAGTCTCGTATAAACCCAATTACAATTTCATCCACATCCGATGTGGGACTATTGGGGGCGTCACAAACTCCCCCCGTTTAGGCCTGACGTCCTCGTCAGCCCAAACACACACACAACAGCCCAAGATCACCAGGCGATGTGAGACTCGTCTCGCTAGCCCTGTCATCTAGACCCAGGCTCAGCCGAGACTCGCCGCACACTTCCGGCTGGTTAGTGGCTCTGATACCAAATATAGCGACCCGGCCCACTAGAAATAATAACTCGTTGTGCCCAAACCACAACCCAAAATGCTTAAGCCCGATTATTATTACTAGTGTCCAAGTCTCGTATAAACCCAATTATAATTCCATCCACATCCGATGTGGGACTATTGGGGGCGTCACAGCCAAAGGAACAAATGGCAAATTAACTAAAGTAATAAATATGCGTTCGATAGTAGTTACATAAATTATACAGATAAAAAGATCATATTTCATTGATCCAGACTCTGATTGCGACGATATTTTATTTCGCATGCTCAATTTGACAAGAGGAAACAGATTTTTGAGTCCAAAAAGCAAAGCATTAATCCACAGCACAAATTGTTGACAAGAGGTTTTCGAACATTTTGATGTCATTTAGGTCTTCAAATCTGGGGTCAAAGTTGGACTTTTCTTATCACGCCATGGGTCAAGCGGAAGTCTATCCGGCATGTGCATAGACCTGCCATATGAATAAGGCATTCTCCGGTACAAACAAGGCGTCTATATCAACAATGCGGAAAGAAAGCGATAAACATATCCTACTAGTAATCAAAGCATAAGTACAACTATACTATGTATAAAAGAAGTAGAAGTAACAATAACCATACAAATCTATAACGAAATACAAAAGTAGTATTCTCAAGTGTATCCTACCAAATACATAGGTGGTCTCTATAAAAAAAAAACAAAACAAAACAAAAACACCTCTCAAAGTTAAAACAAAAAAAAAGGCATCCTATAACCACCTCGAGTGGCACTAAGGTGACAAAGCTAGCTATGCGCTACTCCCTTGCAACGATCCCGAGCTTCTCCCGCTGTGGATGGCTCTGAAATAAAAACAACAAACCAATGGGAGTGAGAACTATTAGTCAATAGTTCTCAGTGGGTAAGCCGCCGAGATAAGCGAAATACATCACTAGGTCAACTGGGGCAAAAAATAGTATAACTGCTGAAATAAAATGTAGATAAATAACAATTGGAGTAAAGTAACTCTACTACTATCATGCCTCTATACTCAAATATAAGGTAATAACGATATGAAACTACTATATTATCATGAATGCCCAACTATTATGAATGCATCATCTATGTGATGTTCGATGTCAAGTTTAGTTAATTTTAATCATTTTCTCTTGAAAACTTTCTTTGAGTCTTAGCTTGTGTCACGCCCCGGGGGTTTATTGAAGCGGAAAAATAGCGCGATAAATTTTTTTTTCTTTTGAAAAGAAAACACCCGCCGATCACGTGCACAGACCCGCCACATACGCTAACGTTCTCGGTGTTGCTAACCGGATCCCCCTAACGTATGCACGGCGTACAAAATCACAACTATACTTTAACCACGCAAGCCAAGGATGCAGAATAAAAGAGAACCATTAAATAAACACATTGACCAAACAACAACATAAGTTGGAAAGGATAAATCCACGGGTTTGGAAAACGGTGTCCACACAACATCGGATTTTTAAAACGTTTTCGCAATCTCTTTTCTTTTATTTAAAAACGGTTGTCCAAAAACGCATAACTAGAATCATAAAGATTAAGAGTGTCATTACAGCTTGAGCCACGCTTCATGGTCCCATGGTGGCACCCCCCAACGGAGCTATGCCTATCCAACGGCGGCCCAATTGGTACCCAATCCCGCACTGTGAGCATGATGTCGCAAATGACCAACTCCGGAGTGTCAGCTTGGAGAGAGAGACCCTACCAAGCATGTGCGAATGAGTACAAACGGCAAGCAAGTAAGTCCCGATCATCATGTCTAAAATACGGAATAGCAATCATTGTGCCTAAAATACGGAATAGCAATAATCGACCTTTAGGTCGGGATAATAATATCTCATAGTGTCAATGTCATGTATACAATATAAACAATGTCTTACATAATGAAAGAGTTTATTATACATTAGTTGTCATCGTATTTGAAACATGGAATCTTACTATTTTATCTTAATTATACAAGTTTATAAGTTTTCTACTTGTATCTCACTACACTAGATGGCACTAATGTCATAATATCAAATTGTATATGATCATATGCATAAAATATTCCAATAATTTTATAGAAGTATAGATGTTCTCAACTCATATCCAAACTCGTAAAATTACGATAATGACTATCCAATCTTCTCTTATAGTGTCTATGCACATGAAATATTTACCTCTATCATATAGAGTATAAAATTTTCTACACATAAAGATCTAAATGTATGATTAAAAATTATGATAAATCAAAAGATATATGTTTAATATAACAACTATATCCTACAAGTCTAAGAAAGATATAGGAAAAGTTCATCCATTTCGGTGAGATCAAACCCACTGGATAGAAGCCAAACCCTTGTAGAAGATCCAAACTAAGTTGTCCATAAATTTTCTTATGTCCTAAGGAAAGTTTCCAAAGGGTGAAAGCAACTAAAAAAAGCTAATCATCAAATTTCTTAAAAATCATAAAGAAAATGGGTGAAAAATATCTTAAATCAAGAAATTTTGCTTGATCTTGATATCAAAATAAGGAAAGCTATAAAACCAATCTACAAGAATGTTCTACAATCATTAATTTCATCTCAAAAGTTTCAAATTAAAAAGTCCCAAAATAAATTTTAATTTTCAAAAACTAGATTTTTCTATAAAAAATTTCAAAAGAGAATGAGAAGAAATGTTGTTACCTCTCTTAAGTTCAAAATCCACCTTAGAAGTACAAGAGATGGAAACTAGGACTCCAAACTTCTTTTTCTTCAAGTTCTTACTTCCTCCAAATGCTTTTCGCAACCTCCAATCGTGGAGAGGAGGAGAAAAACAAAAAAAAACAAATCTAAGTTGAGTTTTGCCTCCACTTTCAAATATACGAGGAGAGCACTACGCTTGCAAACAACACTTTTGTGAATTTTACTTTTGTAAATTTTTTATGTAGACAAAAGTCGCGTTGACAGAAGAGAAGCATAAAAACAAAACGAATGAAATATACGAAAAATTAATTTTTTAATAAAAATAAACATATTATTAATTATTTTTAAACACTAATTATGCTAACCTAACGTCATGTTTATACATAGAGTTGATATCCAAATATTACTACTACAAACGAAAAATAATAAATTGTAACATATTTTTAAACATAATTCAATAAAACATAATCAAATAATCAGACCCAAAATAAAAGAAAAATATTTTTTTTAAAAAAATAATCTAAAAATGCAAACATAAAGAGTAAAACAATTGAATTTAAGTCCCAAACTCGACTGAAACAGCTTTCTTAATTTAAAAAGTAGATCAATCTAGGCTTAAGTTGCTACAACCAACAAACCACTCAACCATTACCATAACTAAGGCGAGCATCATGCTCAGGAGACTAAAAGGAGTCAAAGGCTCACTTTGCGAAGGTCTACGACTTACCGGAACAGTGATTGGAGTAAGGTGGTCCATGGCTAGGTCTCCTTAAGTTCAAGTTGGACGAGTTTGATGAAGCTCGGGTTCTATTGGAAAACCAGGGCAAGCATCAATGGCAGGGAGTGCTGGAGGGTATCAAGAGTGCCTCCTAGTTTGGCGCCGGCTCCGGGGAATAGGAGATGGCCGGAGCTAGGGTTTGAGGCCAACCTTGAGGGCAAGAATGGAGAGAGAGTTAGGTCGCGTCTCTCTGGTCCATGCAAGGGCATAGGAAACTTACACTCGACAAGTGGAGGCAAGCGGGGTGGTCAACCGACGGAGGGAAACAACGATGGTGGCAGGCAGAGTAGTGCGGCCAACCCTAGGAAACCCGGAACTACGTTTTTGTTCTGCGGGCTATTCGCTGAACCAAACGAAGCCAAACTTCGTGGGAGTGCTCTACAGGTCCAACAGAACCAGACCTACCCCTTAGATCCAAGATTAAACGGTCGGATGAGACGTGCGTACGAGTCCGAGCAAGATAGGGTTCCGGCGGCCCAGAGATGCAAACTACGGTCTCGCGGCCTTCTCCGGCGGCGGTGCTGCACCAACGGGATCCCACGGGGTTGAGAAGAAATATAGGAATACCTTCTTGGCAAGAAAAATAATAGATGGGGTGGTGCTTGCTCACCTCGAATCTGAAAAGAAGAAAAAGATGAAGGAACTTCTTTTTCGGCGTTGTACGACCACGATAGGCAGCAACACTCCTCAAGGATGGTCTTCTGGTGATGAGGTGGGCAGTATGGTAGATCTAGAGTAGTTGGGAGGCTTCTCGTTCTCTCCTCTCCCTTCAAACCCAAAAATAAAATGGAGGGAGGGGTAGCTTGGATTTCCTGGCGAAGAAAAATGGTGGCCGACGGTGGTATATAGGGCTCGGGAAGAATGACAGAGGAAGAGAGGAAGGCATGGGGGTGCTACAGAGGGTTCCTACACTGTGCGGCTAGGGTTTTCAAAAGAAACCCTATGTTTCCCTTCATAGCCTTGTAACAAGATGTTGTTTAGTCCCCTTACTCATGGTATTTGCAACCAGGTCCCTCGCTGTAGATCAAATATGTAGTAGCCCCGATCCCCGTGCAGCTTTTCCTATGACCCACGTTGTGGAACACCTATTATTGGTGTGTCGAACCCGCAACGCGTCAATTGGACGCGTTGGACGAACTCTGTGAGGCTTCTGGATTGAGCCTGCCTTCCAGCTGTTTTCATCAGATTTTAGAAAGGGTTTCAGGCTAATCCGAGGTCGGATTTGGATTCAGCGCAGAAAAACGTCGAAAATCGGCTATTTACTCGCGTTTTTCTGAGTCCGGATGCCCAAAAATGGACACCCGAAAGTTTTCTGCGCATTTTGGTGCATGGGGAAAGCCGTGGACCGGCCGGGTGCCACGCGACGGCCGTTGATTGGCCGGCGCACGCGGCGCGGTCCACAGAGATGAAGCGCTGGTGCATGGACCGGGCGCAGGGGACACGTGGCAGCCTCGGATTCGCGGGTTCACGCGGCGCGGTCCACGGCGTCGAGCTGGATGGCGCATGGACCGGGGCGGGCCACTTGGCGGTCTGTGAGTGGCCGGCTCTGGAACGCACGGTCCACGCTTCAGGTGGAGCAGGCGGGGCAGGTGGGGGCAGGTGACCGCCGTACGCGGGGCGCCACGTGGCGCCCGGCGATTGGCGGGCGCCACCCACCCCACGTACCCCAGTTGGGCCACACGGCGAACCCCCAGCGGCCCCGCACACGCTGTCCACTGTTCGGGACACGTGTCAGGCGCTGGGCGATTCGGGCGCTGGTCGCGGGCCGGGCCATGGTGCGGGTTCGGGCACTGTTTGCGCCCGAAACCGCCCGGGCGCCCGAATTCCGGGCCCAAAAGCCAATAAGCTTGATTTTTGTTTATTTTGGTGAGGGCCTATAAATAGGCCCCTTTCTTGGGCCTTTGGACTCTTTTCCCGAGCCCATCTGCGAAAGAGCCCTGAAGCTTATTTGTTCTTCATCTTGCGAAGGAGTTTCGGAATTTTTGGAGGCTGCGGCATCGACGTCTTCGGCGATTTGGCGCAGAGCGACGTTCTTTCTTCGGCGGCCCTTTTCCGTCGCGTTTCGGTCCACGAGGTCCACAGAGCTACTCCGAAGGAATATTTGGACGCTTTTTACTGCGTCGGTTTCACGAGAGATACATCTACGTTTTTTGTGTTTTCTACTCCTCCCAGATTTGAGTTTTTATAGGGGTTTCTGGTACATATTTAAACCCCTTTTCTGCTAGTGCTTTTCTTGGACAGCGGAGCATTGTCGGATTTTTATCTCCATACTCGGTTATCGGATTTCAACATATGAGTACTCGATTGACATCTACGCTTTGCGAGGATCGCTTTCGTATTTTTATTGGAATTTTTGGAGATCATCTCGCAGGTGGTATTTAAGCATTTTCTGGACTGATTTTTACAGCAGTGTGTGTTTGTGGGAATTTTTGCTTATTGCAATGTTTGGACCGTATCTTTGTACCCAGGAGGAGTTTTCTGGTGTTTTTGGACCCTTTGGAATCGTGGGAATTCGAGGATTGTCCCCGTTCAGTTTCAGCCTATTTGGGCCTTGGTTTGACGTGCACTTTCAGGTGGGTTGTTTCATCTTCAAAATCGATGGACGGTTCATTAATTCTATTGTGTAGTGAACATACATGATTGTGAGATGTGTTAGGAAGCATGTTAGAGAGAGAGAGAGAGAGAGAGAGAGAGTGATGCTCCTGGTGTTGCTATTATAATCATGTTGATTATTGCTTCCTATTTGTGTTAAATTAAATGCTATTATTGGAACTTGACCTAGCACCCTATCATATGATGCTTGTCAACCAGACTAGTAGGAAACTCTAACTTGGGCTAGTTTATTTATGCTTTAGACACTCCCACATATTTTATTCTTGTCACCTGGACTTAGAGTTTTCTCGCCCGGGTAGTGGGCCGAGTAGTCGGGTTGTCGTGGGATGCATGTTACACTCGTGCCTGGGGGCCGAGTGGAGTCTGGTAGCTGTGTTTAGATCAGTGCTTGTCCTGGGAGCCGTCTGAGTCGACGGTGGGTCCCGGCTGCGTGGATTTCCAGCCAGTGAGTGAGAGATGTGATGTTGGTTACTGTCGATCTTGTTGATCGTGGATTTAGACTATATCCTGCAAGAGCCGCATTGAGCTCGCCAGAGATGCGCGGATACTTTCCTCGGTGGGGTCGCCCCCCTCGAGTGCCACTCCGGAGCAGAGCCTGATACTTTACTATTGCCACTCCGGAGCAGAGCCTGTTACTTTTGTATCGCGACTTGTCGACGCAATCCTTCTGGCTGGGCCCTTTTTGGGCAGTCACGGACGCCCTACGTAAGTCCAGTCCTCCGTGGATGTAATGGCAGTAGGTGGGCGCAGGTTTGACTGGACCCTATGTGGCAGTCAGTATAGATTGGGTGATCGTATTATTGAGAGATAGTAGATGCATCATGTTTCCATCTGTATCACCCTTTGAGTATTTAGATAGAGGCATTGTAGCTGTAGAGTTATTTCCAGTCCTTTTCTTTTCAGTACTGCATTTGTTACTTTATGCCTCTAGTAGATTTAGTGGGCAGACCGTCGGGCTTGTTGGCGGTATCCACTGAGAACTACGTGACGGTGTAGTTCTCACACCCATGGTTGGTGACTTCTCCAGGGACCTCTACTCCAGTTCCTGCTGCTCCTGTTGCTGATCCTTCTGAACGAGATAAGGGAGTCGCGAGCTAGATCCCTACCGGTCTTCTGCGAGAGAGTAGATGTGCCCCTTTTGGTGATGTACTAGTACCGTCAGTGATTTTAGGATGTATCTTGTACTTTTTACTTTTGAGAGTTTTATTTTGGAGAGACTTATGTATTGTGAGTACCTGGCATATACTATTTGGAGTTGTATATATTTATTTCGGTAGTATAATTTTTCGCTCTGATATATGTATAGTGGTTAGCATGATCTTTTGTAGGTTAGTCGCTTCGTCTATACGGGGCTTCCCGTAGGGGCGGCGGATCTGTTGGCGGGCCCGGATCGCAGTTTCGACGCCGGGGCGTGACAAAATATACTAAGAAGCCCTTCCCTAAGAAGTATATTTCAATTCCATGCATAAATTATTGGCATTCTTGAAAAAAATACACTGAAATTTACTAGTTTCATGCTTCTCGAGGCTTTAGGGTCGTTGAATGTAAAAACGAAAGACACCACGACGTTCGGCTCGTCGAGACCGTTCAAGTAGTGATTTTGGTTCATCAAATTTGAGCTTCGTTAGGTCAATTAATATTAGATCATCAGTTTAGTGAAAACTACAGTTTTGCATGTTTTTCGAGGTGTTAGGCTCATCAAACTGAAAATCGAACTTCGTTACGACGTTCGAATTGATGAGACCTATCAAGTAACGATTTTAGTTTTTTGTATTTAGATCACGATAAGTCACATTATTAATTCTTCAGCAATAACCATTCTTTGGCACGCTTTTTGATAATTTTGGCTCATCAAACATGAGAACGGACGACGCCAGACGCCAGATCGCTCAGTTCGACGAGACCGTTCAAATCATATATTCATATCGCGAGATTTGGGTCTATATCAATTATATTAGGCATTCTCACAAAAATACATCCGAAATTACTATTCACTTTTCAAGGTATATCAATTCTTTATTAAAAATTTCAAACTCGAAATTCATGATTATTACATGTAAACATATAAACCTTATTTGAAGTATGTGCTATTTTGATTTCGCTATCCTATCTTATGAAATTTTAATTTTACCATCCAACTTTTAAATTTATTTGATTTGAGTCAGTCAATAATATTTTGACTTCAAAATTTGAATACATCATTTTTTATTTATAAATTTAATTAGTATATTTCATACTCTTCTAGTAATTATAAATTTATTAAAATAAATAGTAAATTTAAAATTTAAAATTAAAGTTACGTTAATCAAAATAATTGATAGTTTAGATAAGCTAAAGTCTAACTTCTCATAATTATAAATTTATTAAAATAAATAATAAATTAAAAATTAAAAAATTAAAGTGACATTAACCGAAATGATTCATAACTTAGATAAGCAGATGTCTATTGGATACGCCATAAAACATAGAATAGTTAAACTATATTGAAAAATACTTTCTGTACACACCTATAGAACTTATTTTATGTGATAGTTAATAATAATTCACTCCAATAAAAAAAAATGCTATCATTCTTGGACTTTCTCACCTCCAAAATATTCAAATTTTAAATTTTAAACTTCAACATAAAATTTTAAAATTTAAAATATAAATATAAAATTTTAAAATTTTAAAATTTAAAATTTAAAATTTGAATATATATTCAAATTTAAATTTTAAATTTTAACTTTTAAAATTTTAAATTTTGGATATCAAAATTTTAAATTTTATAATTTAAAATTTTAAATTCTAAAATTTAAAATTTTATAATATTGATTATCAAAAGTTAAACTTTAATATTTTAAAATTTTAATTTAAAATTATAATTTTTAATTTTAAATTTAAAAATTTACTTTTAAAATTTAATTTTAGATTTTATATTTCAAATTTTCAATTTGAAATTTTGAAAGTTAAAATTTGAAAATTTAAAATTTAAAAATTATAATTTTAATTTTAAATTATGAAATTTTTAACTTTAAAATATATAATTAATATTTTATTTTTAAATTTTTAAATTGAGAGAACTTCAGTAAGATTGTCTAATGTGCATCCAAATAATTTAAAAATCAAAATAATATAATGGTAAAATTCTCTATTTTATCTAAACTAAAATTATATTTTGTAAACTTGATAAATATATTTTGAATGATCCAACCATCCCCTTAATAAAAGAGCTATGCTACATGTACACCTCATTCGGGATGTACATCTTACATCTAATCCATTCTAAGGTAGACATTCATTTACTCGTCAATTCGAAGTGACGAATAAAATTCACGCCACCCTAAAATGGGTGGGGTATAAGATGTACACCTCACATGAGATGTACACTTAGGCTCCGTTTGGTTCGGGGATAAAGAAAATTTTGTTATACCGGGGATAGGTATAGATTATGGTATTAGCAGGAATTAGTGTAAATTTGTGTTTGGTTGGGTTTATGAGTTATACCGGGTTTAAAGGAAATTGTGTTTGGTAAATTATATAGGAATAAGAAGAATAAGATGAATAGGAAAAAATTGTGTTTGGTTGAGTATAGAGGAATAAGAAGAATTGAGAAGTGATAAATTTGTGTATTGACTATTTTGCCCTTTATGATATAATTTATAAATAAAATAATTTATGATATTAATCAACCTAATAATAAATTTAAAATATTATTTAAAATAGTAAAAAATATTTAAAAATAAATAATAAATAATTAAAAGTACTTAAAAATGTTAGAAAATTATATATTAAAATATTTAAATTTTTTGATTGTTTATCATTTTAAAACCATTAATCAATAGATAAACAAATTTTAATTTTTCATTTTTAAAATTTTCTATCATTCTTAAATAAATTTAGATTAATATTAAAAATTTTAAAAAATATTTAAAATTAAATATTAAATATTTAAAAATACTTAAAAATGATAGAAATTTTTTAAAAAAAAATATTTAAAATCCTAACCAAAGTGTTTCAGTTTCATGTTAATTAGAGTAAGTTCTCCCAACTGTATTCTTCTTTTTTTTTTTTTTTTTTTTTGTGTGTTTTTTTTCAAACTCTGATCTAGAGCTGCTGCATTTGCCTAAGTAACAACACCTTGACTGCCCCTTTCCCCCACCGCGTTCTTAATCGTACAGTCTTCCCCACTGACGGACGGACGGCATGGAGAAGAAGCGGGTGGCGATCGCGGGGGCCGGCATCAGCGGGCTGGCGGCCTGCAAGCAGGCGCTCGAGCGCGGGTTCGATCCCACCGTGTTCGAGTCCGAAGGCGGCGTCGGCGGCGTGTGGGCGCGCACGCTGGACTGCACGCGCCTGCAGTCGCCGCACACCGCGTACCAGTTCTCCGACTTCCCCTGGCCGGACGCCGTGTCCGAGGTGTTCCCGGACCACCTGCAGGTCATGGACTATCTCCGCGCCTACGCCCACGAGTTCGGCCTCTTCGGCCGCATCAACTTCGGCCACCGCGTCGTCGGGATCGACTACGTCGGCATCGGCGAGGGCGAGATCGCAGCGTGGGAGATGTGGGCCGGAAACGGAGAAGGAAAAGGGGGAGAAGAGGGAGAAGAAGATGGAGAAGGAGAAAGTGGACAGAGCACCCACGTGAACTGCGGCCTCGATTCCCGTGCAATTTTTCCAATCCAGCGTATTCCATGTGGGGGTGGGAATTCCAATTCCCACCCCCATCCCAGCTATTCCAGAATAGCTGGAATAGCAATTCCAGCTATTTTTATTCCCGTTTGGGAATGGATTCAGGGATAAGGGGGTTATTCCCCCCTTATCCCTGTAACCAAACGGGGCCTTAGGTACCGTTTGGTAACGGGGATAAGTGAGGAATAACCCCCTTATCCCCAGTTTAATACCCAAACGGGAATTACACTAATGAGAATAGTTATTCTCATACCAAGAGAATAGTGAGGATGGGGGTGGGAATTGGTGTTCCCACCCCCACATGGAATACAGGTTCCCCTCTTTTTGGCACGGGAATCGAAGGTGTCAGTGAAATGTGTCCATCTCCCCCTTCTCCTCCATCTTCAGACAAACCTTCATCCTTTTTCCATCTTCTCCCCCTTCTTCATCTTCTCCAATCTCCGTCGCGGCCCCCCTGCGGCAACCCGAATCCCCTCTGCGGCCCCTCTGCGGCAACTCTCTCCCTTCTGCGGTAACCCTCTCCGCGCCGCGGCCCCTCTGCGGCAACCCTCTCCGCTGCAGCAACCCTCTCCTACATTACAAAAAGATGGGCCGCTCCACCTCCACCTCCACCTCCTCCATAGCAGCCGGCGGCAACGCAAAGGAGCTGTCCGGCACCCCGGCGGCCTGTCACGCCCCGAGTTTCAAAACAGCGGTAGAAATTTTTTTTTTTTTTTTTTTTTTATCAGAGTTCAAACTTTAACTCAGGACGTGAACAGACCGCCACATGCATAGGAAATCCTCTGTCCACACGGACAGAGTCTCCCCTATACATGCTCGGCTAGGCGGATACAATAATGCAATCAGAGAGCAGTATAATTAACAACTAACCAAATATAAAACTCTACAGCTAACACATCCACATCAACACATGACATAGTCCACAAATACTCCAACTAAGAAGAATACAAAAATATCTATGATTACGATACTGTAAACTGGAAATACTAGCACTGGGCCACTGCGGCCAATAGCAGGGGACAACTCTAGCGCAACAGCTCACTGGATCGTCCCAATCTCCCAGCACCCGACTGACCTGAAAAATGGTCACCCAGGGGGTGTGAGATACACTCTACATGTATCCCAGTGGGCACGACGGGCCGAGAAATAGCAAGTCGTACCTACCGGATACAATGATAAGCGGATAGCAAAAGCAGGATATAACTGAAAGCTGAATAACAAGATGTAGATATAAAATCTAAGCATGCTGAAGTGGAAAACAGGGGTACTCATATAAAGACTAATCATGCAATAAACACAACTGGTAAGCAGAAACTGATCATGCTGATAAATCTGACGAGAAGATAATGATCATACAATAACAAAGCTGGTAACTAACAATGCTGCAAACTGGAAGTGCTGAATGACAACAAATATAAATACCCAATCAATGCCACTATTGGTTCCAAGGACCTCAGACTAAATGCCACTTTTGGTCTCACAGAACCTCAGGCTAAATACCACCTGTACACCAAACTGCTGTCATAACCCTCTGGGCTCACGGGTCGCCACTGCTGACCACTTTACCGGTAAAGTACACCACTGCGGGGGATCAATCCGCTAGTGTACGTGAAAGAACAGCTGGCTCTGTGGCGATCATAATGCTGATGCTCAAGCTCGTGGTCTAAAGACCACACAAATGGCAATAAGCTGAGAAATCCCTATCGGGATGCTGAAGGCTGTAATAATCATAGATGCTATATAACTGAATCTGAACAACAGAAGCTGAATATCTGAACTGTAACTGAAACTAAATAGCAGAACTGTACACCTATTCTATTATGCATCATAGAACAGGAAATGCTGGCATAACTAAGCTGATAACCAAACAAACATGGTATATGTCAAGCTGTATAACCCTATACGTACTAAATGCTGAGAATGAAAGCATATAAAGAGCTCAACTGAAATATCTAGGCAACATAGCTGTAATAACTGAATGCTGGAATCGAAATAAACAGAAAGGCTCAAGCATAGGCTCAGGGTTACACCAAAAACAGGGGTCCAACCTACCACGGCACCCCATAGGGCCAACCTGATAAAGCCCGGACCGAAGATAAACCCACCTCAATGATCACGGTGGCTGCTGGATGGCTCGCAAGATGGCGGCTGACTGCTCGGACCTGAATCATAAGTACAGGTCAGAAATAGACTCTCACACATACCCAACCCACTGACACACTGTGTGCAGACAAGCTAAACAGGGAACTTCGCTGAAGTCCCGGACACTTCCGAATTTTCGGAAATCCGCCGATAGATCCACTATGACCCAATCTGTGCTGAACAATAACCAAAACTCGTGAAACTTCACGTACTGCCCAAGAATGTCTAACTTAAGACATTTAGGCCCTAACATCAGACTCTGGGTAATCCTGTGCACCGGCAAAGCCGTAACCACTGAAACACTCCCGGGAAGCCCATTTTGGCTCCGGAAGTTGCAAACTAAAAACTAAAATCACCGGGCTCTTTAGAATAGCACTGGGAACAGCCACTGATACCTGGCCACACAGTTTAACCACTAAAATTTCTTGAATTGCGTGATTAACGCCGAATCGCCGTTAAACCGGCGATTTTGCCGATTTACGGTTCGGGATCCAATTTCCGCTCAACGAAAAGCATCGGACCTCCAACAAAAGTTTTAGAGATCATGTGAACACTGTACAAAGCAGCTAGTATGGTCACAATTTCATTTAGGCCCCCGGAATTTTACCAAATTGCATAAAAGCATGCAATTTCATGCTATTTTTGCTTGTATTTAATTTCGGAATGCTATTTTAATGAACCGACACCACCAGCAGGTGGCTCTCGACTTGCTGGACACCGTGCTCACCTTTTGGAAGCAACGTGAAACTCGCGTAAAACTTCGGGCCAACTATTCTTATTTTTAAAGGCTCAAATCACTACTTTTAATACCTACACTCGACCAAACCCAATTTAGACGCAAGCATCATGTTCAGCAGACCAAAAGAACTCAGAGGCTCACCAACTAGGTGCTGCGGGGTGACCAGAAACATCGCTGGAGCAAAACGACTCCAAAACATAAGCTTAAAGAGCTCCACAAACAAGATCTCTCCATCTATTCAGTCATCTGCTGAAATAAAATGAGCATCATGCTCAGGAGGTTTGCAGAAGTCGTATGCTCTCTTGCTGGATGCACAGAACCAATTTGGTTCTCTCGAGCATTTCTTCGAACACTTGGTGGGCTACAAACAATATACACAAACTTTAAAGGCATTAATGGTGGATTCTTATACAAGGGTTCAGGGCTTCAAGCACAAACACCAGTAGGTGCTAAATGACTCTACTAAGCTTGCTGGGCGCATGGCCGGCGACGAGACCCGGTGGCGGCGGCGGCGGAGCACTCATGGCTGGTTCTTGCACCATTAATGGTGCAACTTCAACTGAGCAACATGGGTCACATGCAAAAGCCTCCTTGGGTCCCTCTCCACCAAAGGATGGCAGCTGGAGCATTGGCCGGCGACGAGAAGCCGCAGCGGCGCCGGAGCAACAAGCTCGGCCGGAGCAAAGTTAGCCCGAAACTAGGGCTCGGATCTGCGAAGCGCACACTACGCCATATGCTATGAAACTTCTTGGGGATATTCTCTAAGCCCTACAGAATTTTCCTATCATCTTGGTTCGAAGCTGGAGCCACCGGATGCAGCAAACGGCTTGGGCGGAGCGATCTAGGGTTCCGGCGGGTGCATTTTCCCCGCCGGCAACCCGGAGCATTCCCGACTTCGGGGTTCGGCTGGGAGGTTCACCAAGAGGTGATGGAGGGGCTCAGGGCATCTAGGTAGCAAGAAAAACACAAAAACACAAGACCTCACCTTCGCCGGATCCGAGGAAGAAGAAGTTGCCGAGGTTCCTTCTCCGTCGACGGCAGGCTGTGGGCTCTTCGGGGTAGGCTTCAAGGTGCCAAAGGATAAACCCAGGAGACACCAAACTTGGGCTGTTGCGATTTGATGGCCTCCCCACACAACCAATCCCGAGATCAAGAACCAAGGTTACTTGTTCTTCGTTTTTCCGGCGACGGGGGAGGCGGCCGACGGTACAGGTGCTCGGGAACCCTCGCAAAGAAGTCGTAGGGATCGTGGGGTGGCTGCGGTTACACACAAGGAGCGGCTAGGGTTCTCACAATGAAAACCCAAAAAAACTATAATATAAAATGCAACAAATTGCTATTTAGCCCTCAACTCTTTGTATTTTGCTATGAGCCCTTTACTGTAGAACAATTATGCACAGAGGTCCCTCTTGAACAAGTTTGGAGCAATTCCACACATAAAATATAAGGACTCTTTGCGAAATATTGCAACTTTTTGCATATTTCACGCTTTTCGAGACAACCGGGTTGTCAAACTGAAAAAATGGACACCGCCACGACGTCCGGCTCGACAAAACCTATCAGGTAGCAATTTTGGTTTGCTAAAATTCAGCTCCATAAATTTTAAAATCCATCTTATACTGTAAATTATACAGTTCGGCACGCTTTACGAGGCTTTAGGCTCGTCAAATGCAAATTTCGTCAGCTCCACTGTGCTCAGAACATCGAAAATAGCTAAGATTGACTACTCACACCCTTATGTTCAGGGTCTAGACAGTGAAACGGCCGACGTCCGTCGACGGGGGATTTAAAACAGGAGGTTACTATTCACGACTTAAGTCGCGGGGCCCGCCCGGGTCTTTGCTGATTTCTGGATAATCCGACCGTTGGATCGTAAACATATGAATATGAATCTTTCATGTTTCGACGAGACGGTCGCAAAGGTGATCTCGGATTTTCGAGATCAGGCCCCGATCAAAAGTCGATATTTTAGGGCCTCTATTGCACCACTAATAGTTCAATTTTACTATTTAATAACCCAGGCAATTATTTAAACTTAAATTTCAGATTTTAAAATCACGGTTACTACACGGCCCAACCTGGAATTTTTCCCGGTCCACCCCGAGGCCTGACTGCCGCAGCAGTGGCGACGCAGCCGTGCCGGAGTGGAAGATCCGCTGCCTATGCGCCGACCGCGGTGCCGTCTCCTCAGTCATGATCGGTGGCTTCGGGTGCTTCTAATTATTGTTGTAATAATAATAATAATAATAATAATAATATAATAATAATAATTAGAATTATGTGTATTATTTAGAGAGTTAATTAATATATGCTATCACGTACGTGTGAGTGTGTCACCCTCCTCGGTGAGTTTATATGGGGTGTTTAATTATGTGTTGTATCATATGTGTGTTGAGAACTTGGGATCTCTCTCTGAATACATTATAGAAAAAGAAAAAAAGAGTTATGCTTCTAAATTTTTTCTTGCAGATTTTCCTTTTGTTATGTTTCGATTTTTTTTGTTTTTTGTTTTTTTTTTTTTTGGATCCTCACATGTTGATTTTTAAATATTTTTTAAATTTTTTAATATTAATTTAAATTTATTATTAGGTTGATTAATATCATAAATTATTTTATTTATAAATTATATCATAAAGGGTAAAATAGTCAATACATATATTTATTCCTTTATACTCAACCAAACACAATTTTTTCTTATTCATCTTATTCTTCTTATTCCTATATAATTTACCAAACACAATTTTCTTTAAATCCGGTATAACTCTTAAACCCAACCAAACACAAATTTACACTAATTCCTGATAATACAATAACTTATATCTATCACCGGTATAACAAAATTTTTTTTATCTGTAAACCAAACGGAGTCTTAGTTTTTTCCTTTAATACAGAGTTAATAAGGGACTACCGGCGAAACAGCGAAAAAAATTCAAAGGATTCTCAACCAGGCCCGTCGATGCAAGCCCACCCGCACGCCTGGGCCGCCCCTGCGGCCGGCGGCACGACGGGCACCTCCAGCTACCACCAGCCGACCACCCTGGAAGAGGTCCGAACCCTCTGGATCGGCGACCTCCAGTACTGGGTCGACGAGAGCTACCTTCACGGCTGCTTCGCCCACACCGGAGAGGTACTTATTAGGGTTTCTCTCTCTCTCTCTCTCTCTCTCTCTCTCTCTCTCTCTCTCTCTCTCTCTCTCTCAGAAAAAAAAAAGAAAAAAAAAGAAAAAAAAAGAGAAAAGAAAAGTAAGGGTTTTAGAGTTTTGCAATTGAAGTAGCAGAAGTCGCTTCAAATTGGTTAGCATTTTTTGGTCTGTCATTTTATGCCTTGATTTTTGCTGTTTGAAGTTTCAAGTGAACTTCTCTATTTTATTTTTTTTTACCTAAAGAGGGATGTATCAATGTCCATTTAACATGCAGAAATGAGTATTCGTATTTATGAGATCACGTCGCCCGGCGGTAATTTGGTTCAGAGCTAGCTGTCTAGCGACCTACATTGTTGTCATGAAAATTGTAATCTGACGCACACTGCCATCGTCCCTTATTCCCCTTGCAATCCTCATGAAAAATGGACATCATTAACACCATCACCATTAGTATCATTGTTGTCACCCTCAGCCCCGCTTTTGCCAGATGAAATTCACTTTTGCCTTCACCACCATTCAAGGAAATAGAGCCCAATCGCTACTGCTGGCAGGCAATTTCAGAATTTGATCAAACAAAAATGTCGACAATCGTCTGTTATTTGTAACCGAACACCATTGAAAAGTAACACCTATTAGGCTGACATTTTCATTGCAAAATATTACCTGGTAAATATTTAACTCATATATACCTGTATAAAGTGCCTTTAAAGTAAAAAAAAAAGTGCATTATAATACTAGAATCTCCTACTAATGAACTGTTTTGGGAGCGGAATGTGTGTGTGTTTTATTATAAGGGATGTTATTGTTTATCTAAACCTTGCCGCCACGGCCCACATTGGCAAGCCTACCTACAAAAGTATTGATGCACTCAAAGTGGGACCTTTCAATCCTCTACTGTTGCTTAATTTCTAAAGAAAATGATTGTATGGTTTTCTATTTGTTGTTTTGTTTCGAAAAAGGAGAATTTACATTTTTACCTTCCCGCCTTTTATCATGCTTCATTCGTTTGCGGTTTCAGACCTTATTTTATGAAGAGTTTTATGACGCTACGTTTGACCTCGGAAGTAAAAATTTTCCAAGTCTTCCTTTCGCATGCCATGCTTCTAGAACATCTTTCACAATGCATACCTTGGCTGCACCTTTATATGCAACCGTTGAGATTAACCTTGCAAGTTTCTTGCAAACACAGGTAGTGTCGGTAAAGATCATTCGTAACAAGATAACTGGGCTTCCGGAAGGTTATGGCTTTATAGAATTTGTCTCTCATGAAGCTGCAGAAAGAATTTTGCAGACATATAATGGACTGCAGATGCCTGGAACAGAGCAGACTTTTAGGCTGAATTGGGCCTCTTTTGGTATGGGCGAAAGACGTGGTGATCCTGCGGCTGATCATTCTATTTTTGTAGGGGATTTAGCACCTGATGTGACGGATTACATGTTACAAGAAACCTTTCGAACCCATTATCCCTCAGTCAGAGGGGCGAAGGTCGTGACTGATCCAAATACCGGACGTTCAAAGGGATATGGTTTTGTTAAATTTGCTGACGAGGCAGAAAAGAATCGCGCAATGACTGAGATGAATGGTGTGTATTGCTCAACTAGGCCTATGCGGATTAGTGCGGCCACACCGAAGAAAACAGCTGGGGTTCAGATACAGTATCCAGCAGCTAGAGGTAATGTTTATATAGTGACAAGGAATTGCATTCATACTACATTTATTTGCAATTTGCAACTTGCAACATGTCACTTGTTTGCAAATTACTTACACTATAAGGCGGTGGATTTTAATGAAGGAGGACGCATTGTGGAAGCAAAGAAGGTTGAAGAAATGATAAAAGAACCTGAAATGCCATGCAAATATATAATAGCATAAGAATCGCGATATTTTGAAGCTAAATTTATATTAAACCTTTTAGGCAAAATTACAAACTTACCCCTCCCTCAACCTATAATTTTTTAGTCTGCGGATGAATTCCAAAATGTGATAATACAAAAGTTACCCTTTAAACAGTCATAAATTTCATAATTATCCTTTGTGATAACAATCCGTCGAAGTTCCTTTTGAGTACCCATTACCAAGTACTCTTTGGCATGCTATTCAAGGCAATTGTTCTGATTTTGATATCCTGTCTCAACATGTAGTTGAGCTTTATAAAATTGCTAGTCTTGTTAGATTGGTCCTTCCATTTTTTTGTGTGAAGGATGGAGGTAAAGGCAGTTTTCAGATTTTTTGAAGAGATGAAAAGAAAAGAGAAGCCTTAAAAGTGAGCTTCTCAGAAAAGAGAAGTCATAAAAGTGAGCTTCTCAATGGGTTTTGGTTTATGATCAAATTCACTATTTGAAACTCATTAATAACCCACTAATAAACCCAGTTTTGGCCCCCCTATCTAATTAGGATTACTCCTTTTCCTCTTCTTTTCGACAAATCTGATGACTATCAATGTTTCCATCCTTCCCGTCCAACTCCCATGGAATTAACATAGAGCACTTTTGGCTTTTGCCACCATCAGATCTCGATAGGATACTGGCCAATCTCTTGAGGCCCTCTTGCAAGCATGCCGCGACTCGGCAGTCGTGCTAGTGGTGATCTGTTATCGGCACGAGTTGCACGACTAACACGGCTGGCACTGGCCACCCTTGGTTGGTAACACTCTATAATCTAAATACACTACTATATATTGATTGAAAGAAACCATTTTGTCTGCCATAATAATTCATTGGGCTGCCGAGATTTGTTAGGTATGGTGAAGGGTTAAAGCAATGTGGACAACCTCTACAATGCCACATGTAGGTAAAAGCTGAATCCGGGAGTCAAAGTGATCTCCCATATAACATGGTCTATGATATATACAAGTTAGGGTCATTAAAAAACGACTTCTAATGAGATATTTCACTTTTCTGTTTCTCTTTAACCAGTCACACAATTAGTCTTGCACCTACTAAAAGTCCTCTCCAGCTAGGCTGGAGTTTCTTTAGAAGTGCTTTTCTGCTGGAACTATTAAAAAAGAACTCTAACAACTTCTTCACCAATGCGCCTACTAGCAATTTCCCCCCCTGCAGCAAAAGCAAAAACCTCAAATTTGAACATCTCATTTTAGAGGCCAAATGCTTATTTCAACTTTCCATCAGAGTAAAAGGTCCTAAATTTTCATTCCCAAACACTCGTTTCGGAAAGTTTCTGCTTTCTGAAGCAGAAAAGTTGCTCTAGAATACGGCCTTAAGAAGCAAGGGTAGGTTCATCTGTGAATGGAATTGCAATTCCATATTTCTTGAAGCTTATATTTTGATCATTTTTGTGCTTATAGCCTGTAGCTAGTTTTTAAGCACGAGTACATTATTTTACACCTTATTGCCTCAGTCTAGAAGAATCTCTAAGCTGATATTTTCTAATTCAATTTGCAGCAATTTATCCTGCGCCATCTTATACAACGCCTCAGCTTGCCCCAGTTCTGCCAGACCCTGATGTCACAAATACAACTGTAAGTTCGTACATATCTTGTTTTGTTATGCATATTTTTTCTTTATTACCGATCTGTCATTTTTGTATTTCATTGCAGATATTTATTGGCAATTTGGACCCTAATATCACGGAGGAAGAGCTGAAGCAGATCTGTGCCCAGTTTGGGGAGCTTGTCTATGCTAAGATCCCAGCTGGGAAAGGATGTGGTTTTGTGCAGTTTGTCTCAAGGTAACTTGGAACTTAAAGCGAGGGACCTTTTCTTTTTGCTTGAGTTTTACTTATAGAAGGTCATAATAATATGCTTTTGCTGCTGTCTGTGGGTGGTTTCTCTGAACACTGTGCATGTATTTATGAAACAAGCTCTATGGGACTTTCAATGTCCTCCAGGGATGTGACGTATATAGTTGTGCAAAATTATCTAATATACCCCCATGGAATTTGAATTTTCTTATAAACTCTTCTAAACATTTTCTCACATATACACTCTCGTGCTTCCTTTGGAAAATCTTTTCTATTGCAAAACTTTCTTCTTACCATGAATTGGATCATTACTTAATCCTCACAAGTGCAACTTAAGAAAACAGTATTCTTGTAAGAAATTAAGAATCTGTGTTGTAAGGGGTATAGATATGAAAATTTAGATTTTACAGTTGAATAGGTAAGTAAATGATTTTGCAGGGGTATTTATGTAAAGCTACATTCTTTCATTTTCCATGCGTACATCATACCATTCTTATACCTGTCTGTTGGCGCAAGGAAAATCGGTCAACTCCTTGATTTGGTCAAACAACCCGGATCACACAGTTCTACCTTGACACTGTCTTTTAGTTGTGAACACTGTAACTTCTAAGCTCATTTGATTTGTTCTAAGCTCATTTGATTTGGTCACGGAGCTTTCCTATAATTGTTATCCAATCTCAAAAATATATTGTCCTAACCATTTAGAAAACACTGGACTTCCTGTTGTTGTTTGTGACTTGAGCACCATGGATTGTATCTAGCAAAATGCTTACTCTTTTTTCCTTCTATTGGAGTCACCCAAGATTAGGCAACTACCTGTTGCTAGATAATTGCTTTGGTTACTCTTTTTTTCTTTTATTGGAGTCACCCAAGAATGGGCAACGAATTGCTGCTAGATAATCATTTTCAAAATTTTGATGAGGTGCATGCTTTATGTTTTGTCAACTTAATGTGTGTTACCTTAACAGGGCATCTGCTGAAGAAGCTGTACAAAGGCTTCATGGCACAATGATTGGTCAACAGATTGTGAGGCTTTCGTGGGGTCGAAGCCCAGCAAATAAGCAGGTAAATGCTGTTGGCTTTAGTAATAGACTGCTGCAAATCTAATACGCCAAAAAGACTTCTTGCAATTACATTTGCAATTTCACTGTCCACTTCTCTTGTTACCTATACATAATGGTATTAAATACATATCAATGTTATTCTACCTAATCTTTAACCTCTTCTTTTATTTTGTAGTTTCACTATTATTTAATGCATGCCCTTTGCGGTTCTCTAAATTTATAGCGTTCTCCTACTTTAGGAATCTTCAAAATTCACTCATAGGTTATTATGTTCATGTGTTATTGTTATTAAATAGATTTCTTTGATATTCCTATTATTGTGCTCCATTCTATTTCATCAACCTTTTTCATGCATGAAAAATTAACGTATTGCTGTTTTCCAGCATCTTTATCTAGACTTGCAGATTAGGGCTGGTGTCATCATTTTCAGTGCTTAATTTTCATGTTTGTCTGCTAGTTTTGAAACTCCAACCTCTAGTCAAGCATTTTAGAGTTTAGTTTAGCTTTTCGGCCTCTGCTCTGTGTTTGACTACCAATATGGTGAACTTTAACCTAATTTGCCATGGGGTCAACCAAGTGGAAAATTGCATTTGACTCAATCACATTAGTTTTATGCCTTTAACAGTGGAGTTTGAGAACTGAGATAGAAATCTGCTGGAGGCAATACGATATAGGATAAGGTGGGGGTCCTATGTTTTGATCGGTTGGATCTTTATTTGGGGTTTTGAAGGAAAATGTTGAAAATAAGAAAGTACGGATGTACAATGGCTCTTTAGTGGTGCTAATGAGGTAACGTCTTTGTATTGTGAAAGGGGAAATGCAGAATATTAACTAGAGACATGGTGGGGCGAAAGTAGTGTCAGTTGCATACAGGTCGGGTTTATATGTTGAGATGGATTAGGTTGGATTAAGAGGGTTTGAAAGGTTGAGATTTGTTGGTGGAAGTTCTGGATTTAAGGTTTTAGTTGTGGTGTAAATATTTATTGAGAAAGGAAAGGGTGTGTAGTGGTTTGTTTTCAGCACCAGGTGTTTTGCCTAGGAGGTGTGGGTTCCCATGGTTGGATTAGTAGATAGGAGGACTGCTGCGTGGAAAGGTTCATTATGGGGAAGTTTCAGCACTTGAGTAACAAAGTTATTAGGGTTGTGAGCTTGCGAACTAGAGATATTGTGGGATGCAGATAAAGAGAAATTCCATCAGGTCACATGCAGGTGAGATATGTGATACGTAACTACATACCTGCAAAATTTTCCGTTTCCATCTTCAAGTGTTGAATATAATGCTGAACAGTGTTGTCGACAGTATAGACCATCAATATAGATGATGCCCTAACATTTATTTTTCACTCAATAGTGTTATTCTCAAAATACCATCCATCAAAGCCTTAACTTTTCTTATAGAGTTACTCTATACATAAATATCTACGATATCATATTTTTCGACATATACCCTCGTGAAATCTGTATTTTGTTGTATACCACTTGGAAAGTCCAGTTTCTTGTGTGAATACCTTTATTTTAATTTGGGGAGTTTTCTGTTGAATATTAAATATATAAACACCGTACTCTAACAGCTTAAGTTTTTAGCCAGCGTTTGGTAACGGGGATAAGGGGGGGATAACCCCCCTTATCCCCGTTATTATACCCAAACGAGATTTTGTGGGGTGGGAATTACTAACCCACCCCTTAGCGGGTTATCCTGGGATAACCCGCTAAGGGGTGGGTTTAGCAATTCCCACCCCTAGGCGGAATAGTGGAATAGCGGAATAGCAGAATAGCGGAATAGGAATTAAATATTAAATATATTTAATATTAATATTTAATAATAATATTAAATATTAATATTTATTTAAATATTAATATATAATATTTAGATAAATATTAAATATTAATATTTAATATTTAATATTAAATATTAATATTAGAAATTAATATTTAATTGTAAATATTATTTGAATTTTTTAATATTTATCTAAATTAAATATAAGGTTGATTAATACCATAAATTTATTTAATTTTAAATTATATCATAAAGGGCAAAATAGTAAATAAAAATATTTATTCCCTCAATTCTTCTTATTCCTCTATACCCAACCAAACATAATTTTCTCTTATTACTCTTATTCTTCTTATTCCTATATAATTTACCAAACACAATTTTCTTTAAACCCGGTATAACTCTTAAACCCAACCAAACAGAAATTTACACTAATTCCTGCTAATACCATAACTTATACCTATCCCCGGTATAACTAAATTTTTCTTATCCCCGAACCAAACGCAGCTTAGAGAATAACTATTGTTTCGTATAATTTAACATGGTACTATAGCAGGAGATCCTGAGTTCTAGTCCAGCTAGGCTCCTAGCGTTATTTAATTTTCTTCCATTTAATTAAGCCCACGTCTTGAGTCTATTAAAAAGTCTTGAGCCTAGAAGTGAGGGAGAGTGTTGAATATAAAATATATAAGCATCATTCTCTACCAGCTTATGCTTTTGGAGAATAATGGTTGTTCCGTATAATTTAACATTTTCAAATTCAGTATGAAATCTTGCTTTTTAAGGAATGACATTCTTACAAGTACTACGATGGTATATGCAAGAATGTTAGTTTTTTAAGGGTTGCATATTAATATGAAAATTTAAATTTCTTGGGATCTAAGCTGGGGTGTATTTGTAAAGATCTCTTGGTACTACATATCTCAAATCCTTCCTGTAGAGACGTTTAGAAAAATTCTGAAACTTCATTGAAATTTTTTGTTAGTTTGTCTCATTCTGTTTGAACCGTATTGCAGGATGCATCCGCAGCATGGGGTCAGCAAGCTGATCCTAGCCAATGGGCTGCTTACTACGGCTATGGGTATGATGCATATGCATATGGGGTAGCGCAAGATCCATCATTGTATGCTTATGGTGCTTATGCTGGATATGGGCAATATCCTCAGCAGGCAAGGATAAAATACTATAATTTAGATGCGCATCTTCTTTCTAGGACATTTTTAACATCTAAAATATAACATTTTATTTTGATCATTTCTCTCTACTTAAGGATTTTTTGTCAGAGGCAACTTTACCGTGAATGCTATTTCGGCACTCACTTGATCCTTACTAATTATCGAAAACATCAAATCGAGCTACAGTAAGTGGATGCACAATCTGACTAAGAACCCTCATGCACAATCTGAACAACACCACTGCTACTGATGATCCACCGCTGCTTTATCATCGGTGAACCACCCTCACCATTTGTAAACACGGCAATCACAGCCAACACCTTTTATAGCCAAAGTACAACCCAATGAGTCACCATCACTACTGTCGTCACTGCAAGCACCATCAGTGTAGGTGAATCACCACCATGGCGACTAACGCACTGGTCAATCACAGCCATTGTCATCAACTTTCCTGGTGTACTGCCACTTCTACCATTGCCTCCATGACCATTTCCGCCGACAACCCACCACTTGACAGACTCGTTAGCGCCATTTCCTCCCAATTTTGTTATTCCAAAACGGGTAAATTAGGAAATGTACGCCTTGGAAAGATAGCTGCAGTCTTATACACATGAACAAAGACAACTGGCCTGAACTTCATTGCACATCATCTCAAACTCATGGACTCGATTCCAAAATCCAATTCACCTCAATCCTTTGAAACTTCATATTGATCCGATTTTATCAGAATGGGGTTAAAACAGATAGGAGAATCCCAGCAGTAAATAACTTTGAAATGGTTGACATAGCTTGCATCATAGGGTTCAGATCTGTGCTCGTCATAACTAAGTTAACTACGCGAAATTAAAATGCATCATAGGGTTCACATATTACCTGTTGCGAGTGTCACGCCCCGAGTTCAAAAATCAGCGTCTAAATTTTTTTTTTTTTTTTTTTTTTTTTTTTTTTTTTTTTTTTCTTTTTTCAGAGTTTTACAACAGCCAGGGCATGACAGACCGCCACATATATAGAAGAGTCCCAATCCACTTTGGGATTGAGCCTTTTCTATATATGCACGGCTAAGCTTTAGCAACAATACCAGAGTACTAACTACGTACACCAAGATAACCATAACACAAATATTACAAATTACTTTACAATTTAAATTACAATCTCAAACTTTAACAATTGCTATTACACAGATACGGCTGTCCAGGGTTAACCTCTAACTTGGAATCTCACCAACTCGTCCCGACATCCCAGCACCTGATCGACCTGAAAAATGGTCACCCAGGGGGTGTGAGATACACTGTACATGTATCCCAGTGGGCACGACGAGCCGAGAAATAGCAGATCGTACCTACTGGTATACAATACTAGAGGATAGTAAAGATCACAGTTAGGATAAACAGATATATAATCACGAAGATCACGGTTAGGATAATCAGATATAGAATCAAGGAAACTATAATTAAAAGCATCATATAAAATCTCAACATGTATAGGTGGATAATAGGAAATCAATCAAAGAATCAATGGAATATGATGAAGTAAACTTAACAATCAACAACATATGCATCAATAGATGAAATACAAAAAAACCCAATCACAAGCCACCATATTGGTCATTAAGACCTCAGGGAAACTGCCGAACCTAGCACCAACCTGGCTGACATCCCCCCCTTGGGGGTCACGGGTCTTTCAACAAACCACTTTACCGGTAAAGAACAAAGCGCACGGGGAGCGACCCCGGATATGTTCGTGACGTACAGCTGTGCGGGCGATCAATGCGAATGCTCAAGCTCACGGTCCACAGACCGGTAAACGGCAAAAAGCCAGAATCTATCCCCTCTGGGATGCAATAGTGATATGATAACAACATCTCAACTCAATGCAAGATCAATAACAAATCTCAACTCAAATGCAGGATCAATCAACAGCAACTATGTATCATGGATCAGATATATCAAAGATCAAGAATGCAATATCTACCAACTGTATCTCAACTCATATGAAGGAGCAGCAATACTATAACATGGATCAGAATAATCAAAAGTGTTGATAATCGGGTATAGTAAATATTCAGGAATCAACTCATAATATTTGGAAGCAACTATATATCAATCATGCAGTCTAACCAATCATGCCAGACTAAACACATGTTTTTGAGAAAACCATTTTGAAACCAGGTTTAAGGTCCAACCCTCGAAGAGCTATGCCTTTGTCCTATCAAACAAGAACAGACTCAGGCGACCCTACGATGCTTGGTAAAATTATTTGTTGATTAAAGTCATGTGTTTAGCAATATAATATTTGATCAACAGAAAAGAAAGCTCAAATATTATCTAGGTTACAAGAACAGGGGTCCAACCAATACTGTACCCCAGAGGGCCGAAATGATAAAGCCCGGACCGAAGATAAACCCACCTGACGATTTGCAGGCGACTAAACCGTATCAACTGTACGCTCGAAACCAGAGGCAAACCGAATAAACCTGAATCAAAAACATTGATCAGGGATCAACTCAGTCCCACTTAAACCCAGATCTTTCCCCAGATTAACTTAAAACCTCTAGTTATTTAAATAATAGTGTCATTTGAGCACTGTTTTCGCTCGTTCTTTCAACTGGAAGCTCATTTTTTACGAACCATCACTTCCAGCGGGTGACATTTAACTTGCTGAACACCGTGCTCACCAATTTGCGGCAGCACGAAACCCGAGGAAAACTTCGGGTTATAAACTTCTCTAACCTAGCCTTAATGCATTTTTGTTTCTCCGGATCATCAAAATCAATTTTTAACGCGAGCATCGCGTCCAGTGACCCCAAATTAGTCAAGAGCTCACTGTCGCGACTTCGCAAACAGCCCAGAACAGTGTTTGGGCCATAACATTATCTTTAGAGCTTGACAACATTAGATCTTAACCTCTATTGTGCCAAATTAAATTCTGCTTTTACCACATACCCAAAATACCTCAAGAACACTGGGGCTTGCCCTAATTGCAGCCCAGCACTGCTGGTTCAACCAGAACCAACATCTTGCTCACTAACAATATACACAATGCTCCAAATGTTAATCCACACGGATCTAATTTGATCTGAAGTGAGCATCAAGCCCAGGGGACAAATTAAAGCATCTTTCATATTCAAATCGAAACCTAATTCCATTATTTTCTTCTTTGTGACATTTTATCAAACACCTAATATGCATTCTATACAAACAAGTACACAACACCTTGCCCGAGATGGTTCTCTGCAACCACTACATCAAAAGCCTTCAAACTTGAAAGGAAATGCATCCATGAGTTTAATCTACTTCTCCTGCAAGCCTGGGCCAATTCCCCAGCCTCGGATAGCCACAGCTTGAAGAAGAAGATGAAGCCAAAAGCTTCGAATTTCGTGACCATCCTACCTGAACATCTGGGACCCAACAACTTGACCAAATGGATGCTAAAACTCATAACAAACTCACCTGGACCCGTGCCCGGCGACAGGGCACGGCGGCGGCGCGGCGGAGCAAAGCTCGGTTTGAGCTTCACCATCGTTAATGGCGGATTTCTACAGAGGCCACTTGGAGTCTTCCAACTTGGATGGAAAGCTTCTAATGGATCACAGGAAGCTTCTGGACCCACCCATCCCGGCCGGAGTTGGCCGGAACACCGGCGGTCGCAACTTGGTCCAAAATCGGGTCATCCATGTCACCCGAGTTTTCAGGATGCATGGATGCCATGCAAGCGCATGGTTGTGATCCCCTCACTCCCAGGAAGAAGTCTGGGCAAGTGGTCGGCGGCGGAGGGGCTCGCCGGCGCCGGAGCAGAGCTCGGCCGTAGGTACAAGAAGCCCGAATTTAGGGTTTCAATCTGCCATTAATCCACTTGATCAAACTCTACAAATTTTGGTAGCGTTGATCCTTATCTCCTACAGATTTTATCCATCATTTTACTTTTGTATTTGGTCGAGTGGTTGAGTTACTATGCCGTGGTGGAGCAAAGTTAGGTTTCCGGCGAGGGCTTTCTCCCGCCGGCAACCTAGCATGCAAAAGGCTCGGGGTTGTGCAGAGAGCATACTCAGGTCCTAAAAAGTTACTGCTAGGGGTCTTGGGTGCATACAACCTGTGGTTTAAAGCCACTTACCTCGCCGGAATTGTTGAAGAAAGGAAGAAGCCGGTCACCCTTCCCCTCCTTCGCGCGGCCAAGGAAAGCTCCGGGATGGTCCTCCAAAATAAACACGCAATCTAGGCTTAAGTTGCTACAACCAACAAACCACTCAACCATTACCATAACTAAGGCGAGCATCATGCTCAGGAGACTAAAAGGAGTCAAAGGCTCACTTTGCGAAGGTCTACGACTTACCGGAACAGTGATTGGAGTAAGGTGGTCCATGGCTAGGTCTCCTTAAGTTCAAGTTGGACGAGTTTGATGAAGCTCGGGTTCTATTGGAAAACCAGGGCAAGCATCAATGGCAGGGAGTGCTGGAGGGTATCAAGAGTGCCTCCTAGTTTGGCGCCGGCTCCGGGGAATAGGAGATGGCCGGAGCTAGGGTTTGAGGCCAACCTTGAGGGCAAGAATGGAGAGAGAGTTAGGTCGCGTCTCTCTGGTCCATGCAAGGGCATAGGAAACTTACACTCGACAAGTGGAGGCAAGCGGGGTGGTCAACCGACGGAGGGAAACAACGATGGTGGCAGGCAGAGTAGTGCGGCCAACCCTAGGAAACCCGGAACTACGTTTTTGTTCTGCGGGCTATTCGCTGAACCAAACGAAGCCAAACTTCGTGGGAGTGCTCTACAGGTCCAACAGAACCAGACCTACCCCTTAGATCCAAGATTAAACGGTCGGATGAGACGTGCGTACGAGTCCGAGCAAGATAGGGTTCCGGCGGCCCAGAGATGCAAACTACGGTCTCGCGGCCTTCTCCGGCGGCGGTGCTGCACCAACGGGATCCCACGGGGTTGAGAAGAAATATAGGAATACCTTCTTGGCAAGAAAAACAATAGATGGGGTGGTGCTTGCTCACCTCGAATCTGAAAAGAAGAAAAAGATGAAGGAACTTCTTTTTCGGCGTTGTACGACCACGATAGGCAGCAACACTCCTCAAGGATGGTCTTCTGGTGATGAGGTGGGCAGTATGGTAGATCTAGAGTAGTTGGGAGGCTTCTCGTTCTCTCCTCTCCCTTCAAACCCAAAAATAAAATGGAGGGAGGGGTAGCTTGGATTTCCTGGCGAAGAAAAATGGTGGCCGACGGTGGTATATAGGGCTCGGGAAGAATGACAGAGGAAGAGAGGAAGGCATGGGGGTGCTACAGAGGGTTCCTACACTGTGCGGCTAGGGTTTTCAAAAAGAAACCCTATGTTTCCCTTCATAGCCTTGTAACAAGATGTTGTTTAGTCCCCTTACTCATGGTATTTGCAACCAGGTCCCTCACTGTAGATCAAATATGTAGTAGCCCCGATCCCCGTGCAGCTTTTCCTATGACCCACGTTGTGGAACACCTATTATTGGTGTGTCGAACCCGCAACGCGTCAATTGGACGCGTTGGACGAACTCTGTGAGGCTTCTGGATTGAGCCTGCCTTCCAGCTGTTTTCATCAGATTTTAGAAAGAGTTTCAGGCTAATCCGAGGTCGGATTTGGATTCAGCGCAGAAAAACGTCGAAAATCGGCTATTTACTCGCGTTTTTCTGAGTCCGGATGCCCAAAAATGGACACCCGAAAGTTTTCTGCGCATTTTGGTGCATGGGGAAAGCCGTGGACCGGCCGGGTGCCACGCGACGGCCGTTGATTGGCCGGCGCACGCGGCGCGGTCCACAGAGATGAAGCGCTGGTGCATGGACCGGGCGCAGGGGACACGTGGCAGCCTCGGATTCGCGGGTTCACGCGGCGCGGTCCACGGCGTCGAGCTGGATGGCGCATGGACCGGGGCGGGCCACTTGGCGGTCTGTGAGTGGCCGGCTCTGGAACGCACGGTCCACGCTTCAGGTGGAGCAGGCGGGGCAGGTGGGGGCAGGTGACCGCCGTACGCGGGGCGCCACGTGGCGCCCGGCGATTGGCGGGCGCCACCCACCCACACAGAGCCCGAGAGCATCAATGGTCCAATAATAAACACGCAATCTAGGCTTAAGTTGCTACAACCAACAAACCACTCAACCATTACCATAACTAAGGCGAGCATCATGCTCAGGAGACTAAAAGGAGTCAAAGGCTCACTTTGCGAAGGTCTACGACTTACCGGAACAGTGATTGGAGTAAGGTGTCGATGCCGCAGTCAAAGGCTCACTTTGCGAAGGTCTACGACTTACCGGAACAGTGATTGGAGTAAGGTGTCGATGCCACCCACACAGAACGTCGCTCTGCGCCAAATCGCCGAAGACGTCGATGCCGCAGCCTCCAAAAATTCCGAAACTCCTTCGCAAGATGAAGAACAAATAAGCTTCAGGGCTCTTTCGCAGATGGGCTCGGGAAAAGAGTCCAAAGGCCCAAGAAAGGGGCCTATTTATAGGCCCTCACCAAAATAAACAAAAATCAAGCTTATTGGCTTTTGGGCCCGGAATTCGGGCGCCCGGGCGGTTTCGGGCGCAAACAGTGCCCGAACCCGCACCATGGCCCGGCCCGCGACCAGCGCCCGAATCGCCCAGCGCCTGACACGTGTCCCGAACAGTGGACAGCGTGTGCGGGGCCGCTGGGGGTTCGCCGTGTGGCCCAACTGGGGTGCGTGGGGTGGGTGGCGCCCGCCAATCGCCGGGCGCCACGTGGCGCCCCGCGTACGGCGGTCACCTGCCCCCACCTGCCCCGCCTGCTCCACCTGAAGCGTGGACCGTGCGTTCCAGAGCCGGCCACTCACAGACCGCCAAGTGGCCCGCCCCGGTCCATGCGCCATCCAGCTCGACGCCGTGGACCGCGCCGCGTGAACCCGCGAATCCGAGGCTGCCACGTGTCCCCTGCGCCCGGTCCATGCACCAGCGCTTCATCTCTGTGGACCGCGCCGCGTGCGCCGGCCAATCAACGGCCGTCGCGTGGCACCCGGCCGGTCCACGGCTTTCCCCATGCACCAAAATGCGCAGAAAACTTTCGGGTGTCCATTTTTGGGCATCCGGACTCAGAAAAACGCGAGTAAATAGCCGATTTTCGACGTTTTTCTGCGCTGAATCCAAATCCGACCTCGGATTAGCCTGAAACCCTTTCTAAAATCTGATGAAAACAGCTGGAAGGCAGGCTCAATCCAGAAGCCTCACAGAGTTCGTCCAACGCGTCCAATTGACGCGTTGCGGGTTCGACACACCAATAATAGGTGTTCCACAACGTGGGTCATAGGAAAAGCTGCACGGGGATCGGGGCTACTACATATTTGATCTACAGTGAGGGACCTGGTTGCAAATACCATGAGTAAGGGGACTAAACAACATCTTGTTACAAGGCTATGAAGGGAAACATAGGGTTTCTTTTTGAAAACCCTAGCCGCACAGTGTAGGAACCCTCTGTAGCACCCCCATGCCTTCCTCTCTTCCTCTGTCATTCTTCCCGAGCCCTATATACCACCGTCGGCCACCATTTTTCTTCGCCAGGAAATCCAAGCTACCCCTCCCTCCATTTTATTTTTGGGTTTGAAGGGAGAGGAGAGAACGAGAAGCCTCCCAACTACTCTAGATCTACCATACTGCCCACCTCATCACCAGAAGACCATCCTTGAGGAGTGTTGCTGCCTATCGTGGTCGTACAACGCCGAAAAAGAAGTTCCTTCATCTTTTTCTTCTTTTCAGATTCGAGGTGAGCAAGCACCACCCCATCTATTGTTTTTCTTGCCAAGAAGGTATTCCTATATTTCTTCTCAACCCCGTGGGATCCCGTTGGTGCAGCACCGCCGCCGGAGAAGGCCGCGAGACCGTAGTTTGCATCTCTGGGCCGCCGGAACCCTATCTTGCTCGGACTCGTACGCACGTCTCATCCGACCGTTTAATCTTGGATCTAAGGGGTAGGTCTGGTTCTGTTGGACCTGTAGAGCACTCCCACGAAGTTTGGCTTCGTTTGGTTCAGCGAATAGCCCGCAGAACAAAAACGTAGTTCCGGGTTTCCTAGGGTTGGCCGCACTACTCTGCCTGCCACCATCGTTGTTTCCCTCCGTCGGTTGACCACCCCGCTTGCCTCCACTTGTCGAGTGTAAGTTTCCTATGCCCTTGCATGGACCAGAGAGACGCGACCTAACTCTCTCTCCATTCTTGCCCTCAAGGTTGGCCTCAAACCCTAGCTCCGGCCATCTCCTATTCCCCGGAGCCGGCGCCAAACTAGGAGGCACTCTTGATACCCTCCAGCACTCCCTGCCATTGATGCTTCCCCTGGTTTTCCAATAGAACCCGAGCTTCATCAAACTCGTCCAACTTGAACTTAAGGAGACCTAGCCATGGACCACCTTACTCCAATCACTGTTCCGGTAAGTCGTAGACCTTCGCAAAGTGAGCCTTTGACTCCTTTTAGTCTCCTGAGCATGATGCTCGCCTTAGTTATGGTAATGGTTGAGTGGTTTGTTGGTTGTAGCAACTTAAGCCTAGATTGCGTGTTTATTATTGGACCACCAAGGCAGTGTACCCCCAACGTCACCTTATCTTGTTCCTCAGTATCTAAATCCCGAAATAGCTTTTCCATATGGTTTAACCATTGTTCGACAACCCAATGGTCTTTTTCTCGTCCAGTAAACTCTTGGGGCTTGAACTTGTTGAACTCCAACAACACCCCCTTGATCCTCATCCTCTCCGCTTTGTATGCCGCCCTGGGGTCTTCCGGGGTATCTGGTTGAACAGGCGGAGCGGCCAATCCAATATCAGGTACAGGATTGCCACCCCCTGCAACCCCGGGAGCAACCCTAGCCGTAGCAACGGCCTCAGGAGTAGCAGGCACAACCGGGGGTACTACTGGTGCAGGAGGAACAGGAAGTCCCTCAGACTCAGGGGCTGGTGGTCCGGCAGGTGGTACAGGTGCAGCAGGAACATTAGCCTGCTGCTGCATCAATTGTTGGATCATCCCAGCCATAGCAGCAAGCCGTTCCTCCATTTGTTGCATTCTGTCGGGATTTTCAGGACCCCGACTCTCCGCAGATGTCTGGCTAACACCTCGGCTCGTGCCCAACCCATGCCTGCTGTTACGGAATTTGAGTTGGCGTAGTTTCGTGAAAGTTTCAAGTCCTGAAGATTGAAGGTGAAGAATGCTGGATCATTTAACTCAATCTCAAGAAAGAAGAATTCAAAAGGATCAGGTATGTTTAACTAAAGATTTTGTGTGATCCGAATACTTCTTGTAGTGTAGAAACACTTGGAAGAGTCTTTCATTGCATAAAAATCAAAAACTGGACTTGGGACATGTTCAGGATCCGGATCAGGTTGTTCGATCCGGATCCCGAAGGTGGTTCGTTCATACATCGTCGCAATCCGGATCGTAGTCTCTTGATCCGGATCCCGAACGTTGAGTTTACCATCTACCTTGGACGATCCGGATCTTGCTTCGCAATCCGGATCCCGAACGTTGATGTTTGGTGAACTGTATGAACGATCCGGATCGTAGTCACATGATCCGGATCCCGAACCTTCGTTTTTCTGGAATTGGCTGATTCGTTATGACGATCCGGATCCCAGTTATCACGATCCGGATCGCCGTCCGTAAAAATCCAGAAATGGTAGGTTTTTGATTCTTATCTCCTTCCTAGGGTTTCTAACCTATAAATACACCCTATGTCTTTCTTTCTAGGGTGAATCCACATAGCCGTCATTTTCTTGTATCATCTTTTACGGCTATAGATCCACATATAGAGAAGAAAGGAAATCATTAGAGAATACTCTATGTTTCTTCATCTATATTGATTAGTTTGATTCTAGGTTTTCATACTCACATCTTGAGTTGAATCAAACTAATGAATACTTAGATGGTATTTCCGATCTATCTTTGATCTAAGTATTCGGCGGATCATCACCACCCAAAAACAACGATTTTACCCCAAAAATCGGCGCGTGGATTCGCGTGTCCTTGTGGATTCAAGGTTCAATCGCTCTCGTGGATTCGGAGCGAGGCACGTTCGTGGATTCGAACGGTGCTATTGGGTGAAGACCGTGGATTCGGTCGGACGTCGTGGATTCGACGTTGGACGCCGTGGATTCGGCGTTGGGCGCAGATCGTGGATTCGAGAAGCGTCGGAGCGAGCGGAGAAGATCCTCTAGGAGCGTATTGAAAAGGTTGAGTCGTAAGTGTGTACGGTAAATCACCTTGTACGTGTTTTAATTCTAGTGGATTTCTGCCGTGTTATCGGTCCCGTGGTTTTTTACTCCGGTGATGGAGTTTTCCACGTAAAAATCTTGCGTGTTATTTTATTTTCCGCATTGGGTTTTATCGCAACGATTTTTTGAGTGTTTATATGTTTACACCTATTCACCCCCCTCTAGGTGTTTCTTCCCCTATTTAGATCCGTATTATATACGTGACCCAACAAGTGGTATCAGAGCGGGAATAGGGTTGTGAACAATGGTAGAAGGTGGAAACATCAATCGACCCCCTTTCTTTGATGGAACAAATTATGCGTACTGGAAAGTACGGATGAAAGCCTTTTTATCTTCCATCGACGAAAGGGTGTGACATTCAATTGAATCAGGATGGACTAATCCAACTGAACTTATCTCTGATGTTCACACCTTAAAACCTAGGTCGAAATGGACCAAGGAAGAGTTTGAGTTATCTTCTTACAATGGCAAGGGAATTAATGCTATTTTTAATGCCTTATCTCAAACTGAATTCTCTCGCGTCTCGGCATGTGAGACTGCGAAAGAAATCTGGGACGTTCTCCAGGTTACACATGAGGGAACTAACCTCGTGAAGATTCAGAAACTGCAGATGCTTACGAGCAAGTTTGACTCCATCTTGATGGCAGAAAATGAATCTTTCACGGACTACTATACACGATTGCAAGACATCGTAAACTCATGTGCTAATCTGGGAGAGAAGATTCCAGAATTTAAGATTGTAAGAAAAATCTTAAGAACTCTTCCTGAACGATTTCGCCCAAAGGTTACTGCCATTGAAACTATTAAACACCCGGACGAAATACGTGTAGAAGAATTAGTTGGTTCATTACGAACTTATGAAATGACTTTTAATACTAACAATTCTTCTGGAAAAGCATCCACTTCTAAGTCTTCAGGTTATGCGTTGAAAACAACTAAGGAAGAAGACGCGGATACATCCTCCTCGGACGATGACGAGAACCTTTCTATGGAGGAATTTGAGAAGCAGCTCGCTCTCTTGACAAGGAATTTTCGCCGCAGCTTTCGAAGGGGTAATTCAAGCAAATCTCCATCCTTCGGAAAGTGGAACAAAGGCAAGGGTACTCCAAGTCACAAGTCAAGAAAGCAGGAGAACTTCTCAAAGGATAAGAAAAGTTCAGAAGGACAACTGCAATGCTTCAAATGTCGAGGCTACGGCCACATTGCAACGGAGTGTCCTAACAAGTATCCGGCAAAGAAGAAGGCGATGCAAGTCGTCACTTGGGATGACAACTCAACGTCAAATGAGTCGTCTTCAAGTGATGAAGAAAAGAGCTCCATGGCATTCCACGCGTCCACATCTTCACCATTCATGTGCTTTATGGCAAATACATCTGAGTCGTTGTCCAACTCCACTGTTGAAAAGAACGCAACGGACAACGAATCGGATGATTCGGAAGGTGAAGATTTTGCTCTAGCCTACCACAGACTTTTGAGGGACTCAAAGAAAGTGGCTAAGCAAAACAAGAGTTTGAGAGGGAGAGTGCATGATCTCGAAGAAGAAGCAAAAAGAGCGACTTCTCTCTCAAACGCTCTTGAAGTGGAAAGGGAAAACCTGATAAAAGAAAATGTTTCCCTTCAAGAGTCCAATGAGCAGCTTGAGAAGGAACATACAAATCTGGTGGATAACGCGAATCACTTCTCAAAGCTCTACAACGAGGCTCGACAGGATAACCTGGAAATGACAAAGACCATTTTCCAACTCAAGAGTGACTTACAGCGATTCTCTTCAGGAAGGAGTAAGTTGGATAGACTTCTTGTCTTGGTCAATCAAATAGGTTCGGCCTCGGATACACTCAAACTGGAAACAGTCCAAGTTCGAGTGAGACAGTTTTTGTGCCTCAGTCGGTATCTCCTCCTCCGACACCGGAATTCAAGACAAACAACGACAACAAACCTACTTCATCCTCTTTGGGATCGTCAAGATCTAAGGTATGTTTTCGTTGTGGTGTTTCAGGGCACATAAGAAGATATTGCAAGACGGGAGTCGAACGCTCATCTCAAAGACCTCTTGCAACAACTACCAAAACGGCTCCTCCCCGAAAATCAAAGCAAAACTTTTCAAATGAAAAGAGATTGGTAGTTCATCGCGCAAGACGATTACATCAAGGAACAACAATCGCTATAACAAGACGCCTTCACCTAGGCATATAACTTCACGATCATTACCGACGCACTTCAAAAGGGTTTGGGTGCGCAAAGGTGAAATTTTCCCTTGTCTTGTTTCTAATGTTTCCTTGCATGCACATGATAGTTCGTCTTGGTATCTGGATAGCGGGTGTTCCCGTCACATGACCGGTGACAAAAATAGTTTTCAAAATCTTGAGAAAATCTCCGGAGGACACGTTGTTTTCGGAGACGGTCAATCTTCCAAAATTGTTGGAAAAGGGACGGTAGCTATTTCCAGATGGCCCGATTTTGAAAAACGTCTTATTTGTTGATGGCCTTAAGACTAACCTCATAAGCATAAGTCAACTTTGCGACAATGGTTTTTCAGTTAACTTTTCATCTGTTGAATGCGTTGTAACTGATAAGGACCATGTCTTCTTTTTAAAAGGGGTTAGATCGGAAAACAATTGTTATGTTGTTCCTAATAAATTTTCTGAAAATTGTAACTTAGCCGCTTTGAATAATGAAACTCTTTGGCATGAAAGGCTAGGTCACTTAAATTTTAAGGAACTTACTAGAATTTCAAACAAGGACGTGGTCAAGGGGATTCCAAAGTTTTTATTTAAACAAAACGTTGTGTGTGGTGGTTGCCAAAAGGGAAAACAGTCTAGGACTGCACACAAGAACTTGAACCACGTTGGTACAAAACGGCCCTTGGAACTTTTGCACATGGATTTAATGGGGCCAACTCGTCAACCATCCTTGGGAGGTAAATGGTACATCTTTTTATTGGTTGATGATTTCTCTCGGTTTTCATGGGTAGCATTTTTGAGAGAGGAAAGCTGATACGTTTGACTCTTTTCATGAGATTTGCCATCGTATTATGATTGAAAAGAATGAAAAGATCATTCGTGTTAGAAGTGATAGGGGTGGAGAATTCATAAATTCAAAATTCATTGACTTTTGTACTTCAAATGGAATTAAACATGAATTCTCGGCACCCTATACACCTCAGCAAAATGGTGTTGTTGAGCGCAAAAACAGGGTTGTTCAAGAGATGGCGCGTGTGATGCTTCATAGCCGGAAATTACCGCTACATTTTTGGGCTGAAACTGTGAACACCGCTGTCTATGTCATTAACAGAGTGTATTTGCGCCCAGGAACCTTGAATACACCATATGAGCTGTGGTTTAGTAGAAAACCGGATATCAAGTACTTTCGTATCTTCGGGAGTCGATGTTACATCTTACGTGACCGGGAAAATCTTGGAAAGTTCGACTCTCGAAGTGATGAAGGGATCTTTTTGGGTTATTCTACGAATAGCAGAGCATATCGAGTATTTAACATCGAATCTAAGACGATCGTAGAATCTATAAATGTTAAAGTAGATGAAGCTTCTCACTTTGAATCTGAAAAATCTACCCTCGATATCTCTCTAGATGATGATTCTCCTGCTAGTGCATCTTCTTATAATAATACTTCCAATATTAATGATGCATCTAATGGTTCTTCTAGTTTATCTGATGTGCAGGAATCATCTCGTGTACCTCCGAGTACTCCGTTTCAACAAACGCTACGAATCTCCAAGGATCATCCGGAATCGAACATCATTGGAGATCCACAAGAAGGAGTTAGAACTCGAAGGCAGTTGGTTTGCGGATTTGCTTGCTACGTATCCTTAATCGAACCAAAGACAATAGATGAAGCTCTTCAGGATGACTACTGGATTAAAGCTATGCAGGAAGAGCTCCATCAATTTGAGCGAAACAAAGTCTGGGAATTAACGAAGCCTCCAAAGCAACATAATGTGATAGGTACCAAATGGATCTTCAAGAACAAGAAAGATGAAGATGGTACTATCATCAGGAACAAGGCACGACTAGTTGCTCAAGGCTACTCTCAAGTAGAAGGTATAGACTTTGACGAAACTTTCGCCCCTGTAGCTAGACTCGAGTCCATTCGTATATTGTTTGCTATTGCTTGTCATTTTAAAATCAAATTATTTCAAATGGACGTCAAGAGCGCATTTCTAAATGGGTTTTTAAATGAGGAAGTTT
>CM055072.1:34056921-34203702 GCA_029204045.2 Tillandsia leiboldiana | reverse complement strand
AATCGTAGTCTCTTGATCCGGATCCCGAACGTTGAGTTTACCATCTACTTGAACGATCCGGATCTTGCTTCGCAATCCGGATCCCGAACGTTGATGTTTGGTGAACTGTATGAACGATCCGGATCGTAGTCACATGATCCGGATCCCGAACCTTCGTTTTTCTGGAATTGGCTGTTTCGTTATGACGATCCGGATCCAGTTATCACGATCCGGATCGCCGTCCGTAAAAATCCAGAAATGGCAGGTTTTGATTCTTATCTCCTTCCTAGGGTTTCTAACCTATAAATAGACCCTATGTCTTTCTTTCTAGGGTGAATCCACATAGCCGTCATTTTCATATATCATCTTATACGGCTATAGATCCACATATAGAGAAGAAAGGAAATCATTAGAGAATACTCTATGTTTCTTCATCTATATTGATTAGTTTGATTCTAGGTTTTCATACTCACATCTTGAGTTGAATCAAACTAATGAATACTTAGATGGTATTTCCGATCTATCTTTGATCTAAGTATTCGGCGGATCATCACCACCCAAAAAACAACGATTTACCCCAAAAATCGGCGCGTGGATTCGCGTGTCCTTGTGGATTCAAGGTTCAACCGCTCTCGTGGATTCGGAGCGAGGCACGTTCGTGGATTCGAAGGGTGCTATTGGGTGAAGACCGTGGATTCGGTCGGACGTCGTGGATTCGACGTTGGACGCCGTGGATTCGGCGTTGGGCGCAGATCGTGGATTCGAGAAGCGTCGCGGAGCGAGCGGAGAAGATCCTCTAGGAGCGTATGGAAAAGGTTGAGTCGTAAGTGTGTACGGTAAATCACCTTGTACGTGTTTTAATTCTAGTGGATTTCTGCCGTGTTATCGGTCCCGTGGTTTTTTACTCCGGTGATGGGAGTTTTCCACGTAAAAATCTTGCGTGTTATTTTATTTTCGCATTGGGTTTTATCGCAACGATTTTTTGAGTGTTTATACGTTTACACCTATTCACCCCCCTCTAGGTGTTTTTCCCCTATTTAGATCCGTATTATATACGACCCAACAAGTGGTATCAGAGCGGGAATAGGGTTGTGAACAATGGTTGAAGGTGGAAACATCAATCGACCCCCTTTCTTTGATGGAACAAATTATGCGTACTGGAAAGTACGGATGAAAGCCTTTTTATCTTCCATCGACGAAAGGGTGTGGCATTCAATTGAATCAGGATGGACTAATCCAACTGAACTTATCTCTGATGTTCACACCTTAAAACCTAGGTCGAAATGGACCAAGGAAGAGTTTGAGTTATCTTCTTACATGGCAAGGGAATTAATGCTATTGTTTAATGCCTTATCTCAAACTGAATTCTCTCGCTTCTCGGCATGTGAGACTCTGCGAAAGAAATCTGGACGTTCTCCAGGTTACACATGAGGGAACTAACCTCGTGAAGATTCAGAAACTGCAGATGCTTACGAGGCAAGTTTGACTCCATCTTGATGGCAGAAAATGAATCTTTCACGGACACTATACACGATGCAAGACATCGTAAACTCATGTGCTAATCTGGGAGAGAAGATTCCAGAATTTAAGATTGTAAGAAAAATCTTAAGAACTCTTCCTGAACGATTTCGCCCAAAGGTTACTGCCATTGAAACTATTAAACACCCGGACGAAATACGTGTAGAAGAATTAGTTGGTTCATTACGAACTTATGAAATGACTTTTAATACTAACAATTCTTCTGGAAAAGCATCCACTTCTAAGTCTTCAGGTTATGCGTTGAAAACAACTAAGGAAGAAGACGCGGATACATCCTCCCGGACGATGACGAGAACCTTTCTATGGAGGAATTTGAGAAGCAGCTCGCTCTCTTGACAAGGAATTTTCGCCGCAGCTTTCGAAGGGGTAATTCAAGCAAATCTCCATCCTTCGGAAAGTGGAACAAAGGCAAGGGTACTCCAAGTCACAAGTCAAGAAAGCAGGAGAACTTCTCAAAGGATAAGAAAAGTTCAGAAGGACAACTGCAATGCTTCAAATGTCGAGGCTACGGCCACATTGCAACGGAGTGTCCTAACAAGTATCCGGCAAAGAAGAAGGCGATGCAAGTCGTCACTTGGGATGACAACTCAACGTCAAATGAGTCGTCTTCAAGTGATGAAGAAAAGAGCTCCATGGCATTCCACGCGTCCACATCTTCACCATTCATGTGCTTTATGGCAAATACATCTGAGTCGTTGTCCAACTCCACTGTTGAAAAGAACGCAACGGACAACGATCGGATGATTCGGAAGGTGAAGATTTTGCTCTAGCCTACCACAGACTTTTGAGGGACTCAAAGAAAGTGGCTAAGCAAAACAAGAGTTTGAGAGGGAGAGTGCATGATCTCGAAGAAGAAGCAAAAAGAGCGACTTCTCTCTCAAACGCTCTTGAAGTGGAAAGGGAAAACCTGATAAAAGAAAATGTTTCCCTTCAAGAGTCCAATGAGCAGCTTGAGAAGGAACATACAAATCTGGTGGATAACGCGAATCACTTCTCAAAGCTCTACAACGAGGCTCGACAGGATAACCTGGAAATGACAAGACCATTTTCCAACTCAAGAGTGACTTACAGCGATTCTCTTCAGGAAGGAGTAAGTTGGATAGACTTCTTGGTCTTGGTCAATCAAATAGGTTCGGCCTCGGATACACTCAAACTGGAAACAGTCCAAGTTCGAGTGAGACAGTTTTTGTGCCTCAGTCGGTATCTCCTCCTCCGACACCGGAATTCAAGACAAACAACGACAACAAACCTACTTCATCCTCTTTGGGATCGTCAAGATCTAAGGTATGTTTTCGTTGTGGTGTTTCAGGGCACATAAGAAGATATTGCAAGACGGGAGTCGAACGCTCATCTCAAAGACCTCTTGCAACAACTACCAAAACGGCTCCTCCCCGAAAATCAAAGCAAAACTTTTCAAATGAAAAGAGATTTGGTAGTTCATCGCGCAAGACGATTACATCAAGGAACAACAATCGCTATAACAAGACGCCTTCACCTAGGCATATAACTTCACGATCATTACCGACGCACTTCAAAAGGGTTTGGGTGCGCAAAGGTGAAATTTTCCCTTGTCTTGTTTCTAATGTTTCCTTGCATGCACATGATAGTTCGTCTTGGTATCTGGATAGCGGGTGTTCCCGTCACATGACCGGTGACAAAAATAGTTTTCAAAATCTTGAGAAAATCTCCGGAGGACACGTTGTTTTCGGAGACGGTCAATCTTCCAAAATTGTTGGAAAAGGGACGGTAGCTATTCCAGATGGCCCGATTTTGAAAAACGTCTTATTTGTTGATGGCCTTAAGACTAACCTCATAAGCATAAGTCAACTTTGCGACAATGGTTTTTCAGTTAACTTTTCATCTGTTGAATGCGTTGTAACTGATAAGGACCATGTCTTCTTTTTAAAAGGGGTTAGATCGGAAAACAATTGTTATGTTGTTCCTAATAAATTTTCTGAAAATTGTAACTTAGCCGCTTTGAATAATGAAACTCTTTGGCATGAAAGGCTAGGTCACTTAAATTTTAAGGAACTTACTAGAATTTCAAACAAGGACGTGGTCAAGGGGATTCCAAAGTTTTTATTTAAACAAAACGTTGTGTGTGGTGGTTGCCAAAAGGGAAAACAGTCTAGGACTGCACACAAGAACTTGAACCACGTTGGTACAAAACGGCCCTTGGAACTTTTGCACATGGATTTAATGGGGCCAACTCGTCAACCATCCTTGGGAGGTAAATGGTACATCTTTTATTGGTTGATGATTTCTCTCGGTTTTCATGGGTAGCATTTTTGAGAGAGAAAGCTGATACGTTTGACTCTTTTCATGAGATTTGCCATCGTATTATGATTGAAAAGAATGAAAAGATCATTCGTGTTAGAAGTGATAGGGGTGGAGAATTCATAAATTCAAAATTCATTGACTTTTGTACTTCAAATGGAATTAAACATGAATTCTCGGCACCCTATACACCTCAGCAAAATGGTGTTGTTGAGCGCAAAAACAGGGTTGTTCAAGAGATGGCGCGTGTGATGCTTCATAGCCGGAAATTACCGCTACATTTTTGGGCTGAAACTGTGAACACCGCTGTCTATGTCATTAACAGAGTGTATTTGCGCCCAGGAACCTTGAATACACCATATGAGCTGTGGTTTAGTAGAAAACCGGATATCAAGTACTTTCGTATCTTCGGGAGTCGATGTTACATCTTACGTGACCGGGAAAATCTTGGAAAGTTCGACTCTCGAAGTGATGAAGGGATCTTTTTGGGTTATTCTACGAATAGCAGAGCATATCGAGTATTTAACATCGAATCTAAGACGATCGTAGAATCTATAAATGTTAAAGTAGATGAAGCTTCTCACTTTGAATCTGAAAAATCTACCCTCGATATCTCTCTAGATGATGATTCTCCTGCTAGTGCATCTTCTTATAATAATACTTCCAATATTAATGATGCATCTAATGGTTCTTCTAGTTTATCTGATGTGCAGGAATCATCTCGTGTACCTCCGAGTACTCCGTTTCAACAAACGCTACGAATCTCCAAGGATCATCCGGAATCGAACATCATTGGAGATCCACAAGAAGGAGTTAGAACTCGAAGGCAGTTGGTTTGCGGATTTGCTTGCTACGTATCCTTAATCGAACCAAAGACAATAGATGAAGCTCTTCAGGATGACTACTGGATTAAAGCTATGCAGGAAGAGCTCCATCAATTTGAGCGAAACAAAGTCTGGGAATTAACGAAGCCTCCAAAGCAACATAATGTGATAGGTACCAAATGGATCTTCAAGAACAAGAAAGATGAAGATGGTACTATCATCAGGAACAAGGCACGACTAGTTGCTCAAGGCTACTCTCAAGTAGAAGGTATAGACTTTGACGAAACTTTCGCCCCTGTAGCTAGACTCGAGTCCATTCGTATATTGTTTGCTATTGCTTGTCATTTTAAAATCAAATTATTTCAAATGGACGTCAAGAGCGCATTTCTAAATGGGTTTTTAAATGAGGAAGTTTATGTAGCTCAACCGAAAGGTTTTGTAGATCATAAACAACCTAACCATGTTTTTCGTTTGAAAAAGGCTCTTTACGGTCTGAAACAAGCACCGCGAGCATGGTACGAAAGGTTAACAAAGCACCTTTTGGAGAAGGGCTATACTCGAGGGGGAGCTGACAGGACTCTCTTTGTGAAGCATTATCAAAATAATTTCATTGTAGCACAAATCTATGTCGATGACATTGTATTTGGTGCAACAAAAGATAATGATGCTTCTAAATTCGCGGAGACCATGGAAAGCGAATTTGAGATGTCCATGATGGGCGAATTGTCTTATTTTCTTGGATTGCAAATTAAACAAAATGATGAAGGTATTCACTTGAGTCAATCCAAGTATGCACTGGAGTTGGTCAAAAAGTTTGATCTAGAAAATTGTAAAGATTTTCCAACTCCAATGGGAACTAGCCACAAGGGACTTGGAAGTGAATCACTTAGTGAGAATGTAGACGAGAAACTGTATAGAAGTATGATTGGAAGTCTACTTTACCTCACGGCTAGTCGTCCGGATATATCCTTTAGTGTTGGGATTTGCGCGAGATATCAATCAGCACCAAAGGAGGTTCACCTGAAAGCGGTGAAACGGATCATCCGGTACATCAAAGGATCAATTAATTTCGGAATTTGGTATCCTATGGGAACAAGTCTGGACATTGTTGGATACTCAGATGCCGATTGGGCAGGATCAGTGGATGATCGGAAAAGCACGAGTGGTGCATGCTTCTATCTTGGCCATTGCCTTGTTGCTTGGCACAGTAAAAAGCAGAATTGCATAGCACTCTCGACTGCCGAAGCGGAATACATTTCAGCTGGAAGTTGCTCAACTCAACTCATTTGGATGAAAAGCGTACTGAGCGACTTTCGCATTTCAGCATCTTCGGTAACAATACTTTGTGACAACACAAGTGCTATTAACATTTCTAAAAACCCTGTGTTGCACTCTAGAACAAAACATATTGAACTTAGATATCATTTTCTTAGAGAGCTAGTTGAATCAAATACTCTTCAACTTTCATATATTTCAACTGAAGATCAATTAGCTGACCTTTTAACAAAACCTTTGGATCAAAAACGTTTTATTCATTTGCGAAAAGCAATTGGTATGCTTTCTTTGAAATAAACTTCTTTTTGAAACCTTTGCTTAGGATAGGTTTTGTATTTGTTTTTGTTTTGTTCATTATCTATGTTTATACATAGGACATTAATTGAGCATTGATTATAATTGACTTTAATTGCATCTTTTCGTACATTTAGAAATTTATTATGCTTTTGCCATCATAATATTTCACTGTTGCAATGATCATTTATGTTAATTAAATCATCTTCTAAAGTGATCAAAGTCAATTTCTCTCTCAATGATCTCTTGGTATAGTCATTATCTTATTTGACTGTTTAGTCGAGTATGAAATCGAGATCAATATTTGGTTGAATACTTTATATCTTAAATAATTGATAGCCAATTGAGGGGGAGTCAAAGCTAATGTAAAATGCTCAAAAGATGTGGAAAGAGTTACATCCCAATGAGGAGTGTGAAAACTACCACCATATGGAGGAAAGAGCTACCACCTCGGTCGTCCGAGTATTGTGTGCAGCTACCACATGTATACCAAGCATGGTTGTTCAAATTTTTGATTTAGTAAAATGCATGTTGAAATACTTGACTCTGTCAAATTTCAAGGTTGGTATAAGGTGGGATTTTAAAGAAAGATGCTCAAAGAGCCACTCTCTTCAACAGATTGTCTAGATACATTATCTATTATATTTGGGATTTCAAACATCTATTGATCTTTGTATTTCATTTTCTTTACCGAATTGATGATTTGATAAAGGCATTACTCATAAGATCAAGTTAGATGTAATTGAAGGTGTTCAACTTTAAGGGATTTAATTCTTGTAAATTTTCGTTTCATTTTTGGATATTATTGATAGTTTTGGCATAATCTAATTCTTGTTGTATGAAACGATGATTTTTGTTTAAAGTTGATACACATTTGTGCTTACAATCTTTTTCTGGTTTTTCTTGAATTTCTCTGAAATTTTTCTAAAGAAAAAGTTGGGGCCGATCCGGATCGGGCTAGATGATCCGGATCCCGAACGCAGGAATTCTTCTGCGGGCTGACGATCCGGATTGTATCTGCCGATCCGGATCCCGAACGCAGTTTCTCACTGCGGGTAGCCGATCCGGATCGCAGTTATGAACTGATCCGGATCGCGGCTAGGTTTTTATAAAGAACAAAAGGGTTTTGATTTCTTTTACTCCAATCTTTTGTTCAAAAGTTTCCAGAGCGCTTCTCTCTAGATTTCATCCTCCTTGGAAGCTTTCAAACTCAAAGTTCTTCAATTCCAAGTAAGTTTTATTGATCAAAATCTCGGTTTTTCACCGTTTTTCTCTTTTCCTCCTCAAACGCACGAATTTCTTGGATCAACTTTGTTTGTGGATGGTTTTTGATCAAATTTCTTTTGAAATAAGAACTCTGGGTAGATTAGTTTTGATTATATGCTAGGTTTTCTCCTGATTAACGGATTTTTAGGCTTCGATTTCTAAAATTTCGGTTTTAGGGCATATAATAAGGATTTTCGGAAATTATGCAATTGATCTATTTTTAAAAGTCCTTTTGCAAAACTAATTTGATTCTTGGCTTCTCTACATGATAATGATTCTTTGGATACAATTTTTCCAATTTTTGAAAACTAAGAATTTTTGTGTTCTTGAGTTGGTCTTCACAGGATTTAAATCTTCTCAAAGTACTCTGATCAATGGCACTTAATTCAATGAGTTTCTCTTGGTTAATCCTTCTCCTGGCTTCAATGATGCACACAAGTACATCTGTTAAAAGGGAACCAGATGATTCAACTCAAAACAAGACGAAAAATGCAGAGGAAGACAGCTCAGACTATGATGATGAAGAATGGGATGAATTCTTCAAAGATGTTCAACAGAAAATTGATGAGGAAAACAGGAAATCTGTCAAGGGCAAAAGGCTAATGAAATCTGCATCAACAACTAAGCAATATACGAGACGGAAGACTGTCCAATGGAGTGAATATCAGCCCAGTAGGCCTCTCACCAGAGCTCGCTCACTCTCTGGTATTCTACAAACTGAATCTCCATGGGTTACGGGACCGGATGCCCCATCTGCATCTACACAGCATCCATCACACACGAAGAGACAGGCTACAGACGCTGATGTATTGGAATCGCTTCGACAAGAACAACAAAGACTGTCTGCTGAACAAGAAAGAATGTCGAAGGAACTTCAGCAACTTTCCTCTAAACAGAAGAAGATCAAGAAGAAGTGCTCAACTATTTCGACAATGCTTAAAGGGATTTTGAGCAAGCTCAGTTGTACCAGCTCCGACTCCTCCGACTGAACTGCAACTTCATTTTTCTTCTTTTTGTGCAGGATTTTGAGTTTAGGATTTAGTCTTATACTTACTTTTAGCTTAGTTCTCAGGTTTTACGTTTTATTGGAACTTTTTCACTCTCCTAACATTTCGTAGTCTTAACTACATTTTGGCTTTGTTTTGTGACAAAAAGGGGGAGAGAGTTTATAGAGAATTTTGAACAATGATGATGATGTGCATGGACATGATGTGCATGAACATCAAGGTAAGGAATCTTGATGATGAAGATTTTGTATACATCAAGGTAAGTAAGATCTTAACTTCAACTTTTGGTTTTTCCATTTGATTGTTTGCATGTCTCGACTAACTATTCGACTAACTATTTGGGCATGTAATATAACTAACAAGTTGATGTTGGACTAACAAGTTTGTGACACTTTGTTTTTGATTGCATAGAAGATATGTTGGTTCTTAACTCTGATTAATTACATATCTATATATATATAAATTTTGTCACAAACATGTTCATGACATTTGGTTTTTGATTGCAAAAAGGATATGTTGGTGTTTTAACTATGATCTGTTTACATATCTGAATGTCTAAATGTCATGGTAAGTATGAATGAGTATAAACTTCATCTCTGTTTGTGGTTTTTTGAATGATATAAAATTCTTGAGGTATCTAACGATTTCTTTTGTCAAGAATGATTTCTTTTTGCAGAGAGTACAGATGTCTAAGTCTAGAGTCTGTTTTAGGAGTTTAACTCGTGTATTGTATTTTGGATCTCCATTGTAAATTTTTGTTGTATGGTGATAGCAACAAAAATATCTTTTTGAATTTTCTTTAGTGGATCTATGTTTTGTCACGAAACCGCCAAAGGGGGAGATTGTTACGGAATTTGAGTTGGCGTAGTTTCGTGAAAGTTTCAAGTCCTGAAGATTGAAGGTGAAGAATGCTGGATCATTTAACTCAATCTCAAGAAAGAAGAATTCAAAAGGATCAGGTATGTTTAACTAAAGATTTTGTGTGATCCGAATACTTCTTGTAGTGTAGAAACACTTGGAAGAGTCTTTCATTGCATAAAAATCAAAAACTGGACTTGGGACATGTTCAGGATCCGGATCAGGTTGTTCGATCCGGATCCCGAAGGTGGTTCGTTCATACATCGTCGCAATCCGGATCGTAGTCTCTTGATCCGGATCCCGAACGTTGAGTTTACCATCTACCTTGGACGATCCGGATCTTGCTTCGCAATCCGGATCCCGAACGTTGATGTTTGGTGAACTGTATGAACGATCCGGATCGTAGTCACATGATCCGGATCCCGAACCTTCGTTTTTCTGGAATTGGCTGATTCGTTATGACGATCCGGATCCCAGTTATCACGATCCGGATTGCCGTCCGTAAAAATCCAGAAATGGTAGGTTTTTGATTCTTATCTCCTTCCTAGGGTTTCTAACCTATAAATACACCCTATGTCTTTCTTTCTAGGGTGAATCCACATAGCCGTCATTTTCTTGTATCATCTTTTACGGCTATAGATCCACATATAGAGAAGAAAGGAAATCATTAGAGAATACTCTATGTTTCTTCATCTATATTGATTAGTTTGATTCTAGGTTTTCATACTCACATCTTGAGTTGAATCAAACTAATGAATACTTAGATGGTATTTCCGATCTATCTTTGATCTAAGTATTCGGCGGATCATCACCACCCAAAAACAACGATTTTACCCCAAAAATCGGCGCGTGGATTCGCGTGTCCTTGTGGATTCAAGGTTCAATCGCTCTCGTGGATTCGGAGCGAGGCACGTTCGTGGATTCGAACGGTGCTATTGGGTGAAGACCGTGGATTCGGTCGGACGTCGTGGATTCGACGTTGGACGCCGTGGATTCGGCGTTGGGCGCAGATCGTGGATTCGAGAAGCGTCGGAGCGAGCGGAGAAGATCCTCTAGGAGCGTATTGAAAAGGTTGAGTCGTAAGTGTGTACGGTAAATCACCTTGTACGTGTTTTAATTCTAGTGGATTTCTGCCGTGTTATCGGTCCCGTGGTTTTTTACTCCGGTGATGGAGTTTTCCACGTAAAAATCTTGCGTGTTATTTTATTTTCCGCATTGGGTTTTATCGCAACGATTTTTTGAGTGTTTATATGTTTACACCTATTCACCCCCCTCTAGGTGTTTCTTCCCCTATTTAGATCCGTATTATATACGTGACCCAACACCTGCCACCAGCACCACGCCTGGTGCGAGCCATAACTGTAATACCAATGACGGATTTAGAATAACCGACATCGTATTCCTATTGCTCTGATAACATTTAATCTGTCAATGGTATTACAGTTATGGCTCGCACCAGGCGTGGTGCTGGTGGCAGGCATGGGTTGGGCACGAGCCGAGGTGTTAGCCAGACATTTGCGGAGAGTCGGGGTCCTGAAAATCCCGACAGAATGCAACAAATGGAGGAACAGCTTGCTGCTATGGCTGGGATGATCCAACAATTGATGCAGCAGCAGGCTAATGTTCCCGCTGCACCTGTACCACCTGGCGCACCACCAGCCCCTGAGTCTGAGGGACTTCCTGTTCCTCCTGCACCAGTAGTACCCCCGGTTGTGCCTGCTACTCCTGAGGCCGTTGCTACGGCTAGGGTTGCTCCCGGGGTTGCAGGGGGTGGCAATCCTGTACCTGATATTGGATTGGCCGCTCAGCCTGTTCAACCAGATACCCCGGAAGACCCCAGGGCGGCATACAAAGCGGAGAGGATGAGGATCAAGGGGGTGTTGTTGGAGTTCAACAAGTTCAAGCCCCAAGAGTTTACTGGACGAGAAAAAGACCATTGGGTTGTCGAACAATGGTTAAACCATATGGAAAAGCTATTTCGGGATTTAGATACTGAGGAACAAGATAAGGTGACGTTGGGGGTACACTGCCTTGGTGTCAGTGCGAGTATGTGGTGGTTCCACTACAAGCACGAGAATTTTGCTGCGGATGCACCTAAGCCTACATGGAGTCAATTTAAGGCGGCATTATATCATCGCTACCTTAAAGAGACAACAAACGAGGCGTTGGAGCGGGAATTGGAGACTATCCGCCAAGGTGATCTCACTCTGAGGGATTATGAGGAAGAGTTCTCGAAGATCGCTGATCTAGTACCACGAGCGGTGCAAGATGAGCGACGCAAGGTCAGACTGTTCACTCAGGGTTTACGGCCCGAGATTCGCCGTCAACTGTCTTCGCATCTGATCGTTGACTATGACGATTGTATCGAGCGCTGCCTCTCCATCGAGTCTGATGTAGTGATCTCCCGAGCTGAGCGGGCAGCTATGGATAAAGGGAAGGGGAAGAAGCGCCCTTTTCCTGGAAGTGGGGAGGGGTCATCTGGATCCAATTGGAGGCCCCCTAGACCACCAAGAGGTCAAAACCAAGCGGCAAGTTCTAGAGGGAGCAATCAGCAGCAGAGGTCAGGACCTTGTATTTTCTGTGGAGCTGATCACCGACCTTACACCTGCGGTCTGCGCCATGGAAAGTGTTATCAGTGTGGCCAGCCCGGGCATATCTCTGCAAACTGCCCGCAAAGATCTGCTCCGGCTCTGCCAGTGTTATCACTACCACCTCTTGCTGCTAGGCCTTCTGCGTCCACCCAGAGTGTGGCTGCTTCTAGTCGTCGTCCACCACTACGCCAAGCTGAGGGATCGCGTCAGGTGTCTGGTGGTCGAGTCTATGCTCTGACCCAGCAAGAAGAGCCATCGGGGGAAGGCCCGTCGGAAGTCTAAGATGTTAGAACAATAAAATTGTAATAAACAATGTTTTGGGTTTGTTTTAAAGACTTTAGAAATGTTTTGTAAAGTTTCGGGGACGAAACTTCTTAGAAGTTGTGGGTGATGTAATAATCGTGAATTTTTAAACTTAGCGTCAGGCTTGAATTATTTTTTTTAATTGTTTAAATAGCAAAAATAAATAATTAATAGTGGAATAGTGGCCCGAGATTTTATCTGAATACCAAATTAGTCGAGCAAGGGCTCTATTTGATAGGTCTCGACGAGCCGGACGTCGTGGCGAAGTCCGTTTCGTGTTTGGACGATCAGATTGTCTCGAAATGCGTGAAAAGCGCCGAAAAAGCAGGTATTTTCTATAAAGCCTTTATATTTTATGTACCTTCTCGAATGAGATTTTTTTTGGTGAGGTATCTGGGTGCAAGATGGACTTACAGTAGGGACCTAAGGGCTTAGGGTTTGTTGTGTGGGGACCAAATAGCATTTGTGGCAAAAGATATTTTGTTTTTGAATTTTGGACCTTTGGCTGCCCGTAGTGGGGGAGGGGCGGTTACAAGGCATATATGGAGGCTAATTAAGCTCCTGGGGGCAATGAAAATAGCAGAGCCGTTCCAAAGGGTCCTTCCCCATTTCCCAATTCGGGAGAGAGAGTGAGGGAAAAAGATTTGAACTAAGTTGAACAAGATTGGGTCCTGAAGTTCCTGTGGTGTTCCCTGAGATTGGAGGACCATCCCGGAGCTTTCCTTGGCCGCACGAAGGAGGGGAAGGGTGACCGGCTTCTTCCTTTCTTCAACAATTACGGCGAGGTAAGTGGCTTTAAACCACAGGTTGTATGCACCCAAGACCCCTAGCAGTAACTTTTTAGGACCTAAGTATGCTCTCAGCACAACCCCGAGCCCCTTGCATGCTAGGTTGCCGGCGGGAGAAAGCCCTCGCCGGAAACCTAACTTTGCTCCACCACGGCATAGTAACTCAACCACTCGACCAAATACAAAAGTAAAATGATGGATAAAATCTGTAGGAGATAAGGATCAACGCTACCAAAATTTGTAGAGTTTGATCAAGTGGATTAATGGCAGATTGAAACCCTAAATTCGGGCTTCTTGTACCTACGGCCGAGCTCTGCTCCGGCGCCGGCGAGCCCCTCCGCCGCCGACCACTTGCCCAGACTTCTTCCTGGGAGTGAGGGGATCACAACCATGCGCTTGCATGGCATCCATGCATCCTGAAAACTCGGGTGCCATGGATGACCCGATTTTGGACCAAGTTGCGGCCGCCGGTGTTCCGGCCAACTCCGGCCGGGATGGGTGGGTCCAGAAGCTTCCTGTGATCCATTAGAAGCTTTCCATCCAAGTTGGAAGACTCCAAGTGGCCTCTGTAGAAATCCGCCATTAACGATGGTGAAGCTCAAACCGAGCTTTGCTCCGCCGCCGCCGTGCCCTGTCGCCGGGCACGGGTCCAGGTGAGTTTGTTATGAGTTTTAGCATCCATTTGGTCAAGTTGTTGGGTCCCAGATGTTCAGGTAGGATGGTCACGAAATTCGAAGCTTTTGGCTTCATCTTCTTCTTCAAGCTGTGGCTATCCGAGGCTGGGGAATTGGCCTAGGTTTGCAGGAGAAGTAGATTAAACTCATGGATGCATTTCCTTTCAAGTTTGAAGGCTTTTGATGTAGTGATTGCAGAGAACCATCTCGGGCAAGGTGTTGTGTACTTGTTTGTATAGAATGCATATTAGGTGTTTGATAAAATGCCACAAAGAAGAAAATAATGGAATTAGGTTTCGATTTGAATATGAAAGATGCTTTAATTTGTCCCCTGGGCTTGATGCTCACTTCAGATCAAATTAGATCCGTGTGGATTAACATTTGGAGCATTGTGTATATTGTTAGTGAGCAAGATGTTGGTTCTGGTTGAACCAGCAGTGCTGGGCTGCAATTAGGGCAAGCCCCAGTGTTCTTGAGGTATTTTGGGTATGTGGTAAAAGCAAAATTTAATTTGGCACAATAGAGGTTAAGATCTAATGTTGTCAAGCTCTAAAGATAATGTTATGGCCCAAACACTATTCTGGGCTGTTTGCGAAGTCGCGACAGTGAGCTCTTGACTAATTTGGGGTCACCGGACGCGATGCTCGCGTTAAAAATTGATTTTGATGATCCGGAGAAACAAAAGTGCATTAAGGCTAGGTTAGAGAAGAAGTTTATGACCCGAAGTTTTCCTCGGGTTTCGTGCTGCCGCAAATTGGTGGGCACGGTGTTCAGCAAGTTAAATGTCACCCGCTGGAAGTGACGGTTCGTAAAAAATGAGCTTCCAGTTGAAAGAACGAGCGAAAACAGTGCTCAAATGACACTATTATTTAAATAACTAGAGGTTTTAAGTTAATCTGGGGAAAGATCTGGGTTTAAGTGGGACTGAGTTGATCCCTGATCAATGTTTTTGATTCAGGTTTATTCGGTTTGCCTCTGGTTTCGAGCGTACAGTTGATACGGTTTAGTCGCCTGCAAATCGTCAGGTGGGTTTATCTTCGGTCCGGGCTTTATCATTTTGGCCCTCTGGGGTACAGTATTGGTTGGACCCCTGTTCTTGTAACCTAGATAATATTTGAGCTTTCTTTTCTGTTGATCAAATGTTATATTGCTAAACACATGACTTTAATCAACAAATAATTTTACCAAGCATCATAGGGTCGCCTGAGTCTGTTCTTGTTTGATAGGACAAAGGCATAGCTCTTCGAGGGTTGGACCTTAAACCTGGTTTCAAAATGGTTTTCTCAAAAACATGTGTTTAGTCTGGCATGATTGGTTAGACTGCATGATTGATATATAGTTGCTTCCAAATATTATGAGTTGATTCCTGGATATTTACTATACCCGATTATCAACACTTTTGATTATTCTGATCCATGTTATAGTATTGCTGCTCCTTCATATGAGTTGAGATACAGTTGGTAGATATTGCATTTTTGATCTTTGATATATCTGATCCATGATACATAGTTGCTGTTGATTGATCCTGCATTTGAGTTGAGATTTGTTATTGATTTTGCATTGAGTTGAGATGTTGTTATCATATCACTATTGCATCCCAGAGGGGATAGATTCTGGCTTTTTGCCGTTTACTGGTCTGTGGACCGTGAGCTTGAGCATTCGCATTGATCGCCCGCACCGCTGTACGTCACGAACATATCCGGGGTCGCTCCCCGTGCGCTTTGTTCTTTACCGGTAAAGTGGTTTGTTGAAAGACCCGTGACCCCCAAGGGGGGGATGTCAGTCAGGTTGGTGCTAGGTTCGGCAGTTTCCCTGAGGTCTTAATGACCAATATGGTGGCTTGTGATTGGGTTTTTTTGTATTTCATCTATTGATGCATATGTTGTTGATTGTTAAGTTTACTTCATCATATTCCATTGATTCTTTGATTGATTTCCTATTATCCATCTATACATGTTGAGATTTTATATGATGCTTTTAATTATAGTTTCCTTGATTCTGACTAAGAACCCTCATGCACAATCTGAACAACACCACTGCTACTGATGATCCACCGCTGCTTTATCATGACCATTTCCGCCGACAACCCACCACTTGACAGACTCGTTAGCGCCATTTCCTCCCAATTTTGTTATTCCAAAACGGGTAAATTAGGAAATGTACGCCTTGGAAAGATAGCTGCAATCTTATACACATGAACAAAGACAACTGGCCTGAACTTCATTGCACATCATCCCAAACTCATGGACTCGATTCCAAAATCCAATTCACCTCAATCCTTTGAAACTTCATATTGATCCGATTTTATCAGAATGGGGTTAAAACAGATAGGAGAATCCCAGCAGTAAATAACTTTGAAATGGTTGACATAGCTTGCATCATAGGGTTCACATCTGTGCTCGTCATAACTAAGTTAACTACGCGAAATTAAAATGCATCATAGGGTTCACATATTACCTGTTGCGAGTGTCTGATGCAGTTCCTGTCCAGCAAATTGCATACTTCAGGAACCAAAGGGACAAGCTATAAATATCTTCTCTACATGGTTTAATGAAGTACTTCCTTTTCCAATTGTAGAAAGAAAACCTCTGTAAATATGCTGAATGTTTTTCTTTCGATGGTTTTGTAACATGGTGAATAAACTACTTTTTCTGTTCATGTATGTTATACTCCTTGTTAGGTCGAAGGAGCACCAGAAATGACGTCTATGGTTGGTTCTTTTCCGAGCGTGGAGCAGAAGGAAGAAACATACGATCCATTGGCGATACCCGATGTGGACAAGTATGTTCTCCTCGCGAATATTTGCCTCCTCTTGCAAATCACTTGTCTCTACCGTGCCTGATATATTTTCTTTTCCTCCAAAACTTTTCTAGGTTAAATGGTGCGTATCTTGCCGTTCATGGCAATACGATGTTGGGGAGGCCCTTATGGTTGAAGACCTCTTCATTGTCGCAACCAGCTTGAATAACAGGCTTCGTTTTTTTTTTTTTTTTTTACTTTTACAAGTGCTTTTAGTGCAGAGAATCCTACTCAAGGGCTTATGGCTAATTGTGATAATCTGCTGTTTCAAGCTTACACTAAAAAATAGCAACGGCTAGCGCGTAACAATTACGTGTGTTTGATTGATTATAAACTCTGATTTCTGTGTTATTTTCACTGGAGAAAGAGAAAAATAAGTGTGCGAGGGTTATATCTGTGCTCTGTGGGTGCATTTTCGTTGTCAGCTAAGCGACCATCTCTTGCAAAGCTGAGGATTGTATTGATATAGCAAATGCTACTGAAACTTCATGTATATTGAACTGTGGTGACTGCTGTTTCAGTGAACCAGTGGTGCTGTGCTACTAGTCATTTTACTTGTCTTTGTTTAACCCAAAATTTGATTTTGCTCGCGCTCGATGCTAATTTCATATTTCATCTCCTATCATCTATTGGTTTGCCTTTAACCAAAGCTAGTTTTTGAGGATTCTTCTTGCACCAACTTAACTGGAGCTTTCAAGACATCAAATCACTTCACTGCTTTGCCTTTTTTGGTAGCTTAACTGAAATGCTGGTAGATGTTTGGAAGAGACACCATCATAGGTTTTAGCAGTTTGTGGAACTAGTGTACTTGTATCAGGTTTTGTTTTAGTGTTTCAAAGGGGTGGTCTTTTTTTTTTTTAACATAACAAAATTATATTAATTTCATTACTGTCAATCATGTTCTCTCTCTCATATATATATAAGGAGCAATGCTACATGTACACCCCGAAGGGGTGTATATCATACACCTCCACCATTTTAATGGTGGCGATATCTTTTATGGGTCACATCGATTGACCCATCATCACACCCCACCCATTGGATGGGTGGGTTGTGTGATATACACCCCGAATGGGGTGTACGGGTAGCATTTTCCATATATAAGTGATTGTCTAATTTGGATATAAAATTTACCTTGGAAAGAGGTGGCAGATGATATTGTGGTATCCATAAATTAATAAAGATAAAATTGCTTTTGAAAATAATGTTGTTGTTGAATATAAAATATATAAATATCTTTTTTAAAAAATTTAAATTTTATATAATTTTATATCTGTAATATTAATAAAGTAAAGAATTTACAACAATTAAGCTAATTTAAGATGTTTATCTAAAAGTGCAAGAGAATTTTACTAAGCGCAGAGCCTAACAATTGGTTCGACCCGTACACAAGTCATTAATTAATAAATGTTTTATGGTGGGAGCATGTGAACTTTGGACGCACGTGAGAGTGAAAAATGCTGAGAGGTGGGTCTTAAAGAGAAAAGAGAGCTTGAGCTCCTGCACTGCACACAGCCGTTGAGTTTTGATCTGTGCCCGTGCACCCGTAACGTACGGGAATCACATGCATGTGAATGGAATTCTCTCTCTCTCTCTCTCTCTCTCTCTCTCTCTCTCTCTCTCTCTCTCTCTCTCTCTCTCTCTCCACACACACACACACACAAAAAAGAAAAAAAAAAAACATGTGAATGGAATTAGTTTGGTGGAAAACAAAGGTAAAAATAAATACAGGAGCTCAATTAATTGCACTTTTGGTACTCGACGTGGTATTATAGTCTTCATATTTTAAATTATTATAAATTTTGATTCAGATTTTTACTTTATTCTGATTAAGTTTTACAATGCAATTGTGTTTGCTAAATAATGATTTATGTGTAAGCAGACACCGACAAAATATTTTATACTCTTTTTTTTAAAAAAAAAAAATACTTCTTGTACACTCCAAACGGAATATATATTTTACACTCTATTCATTTTAGAATGAAATAAATTTTACTCGTTACTTCGAAGTGACGAGTGGAGAAGCTCCCAATCATACATCCCAAATAGGATGTACGGATAGCATTACTCTTAAAGAGTAATACTATCAGCATTACTCTTAAAGAGTAATACTATCCATACATCCTAAGAGGGATGTATGATATACATTCCATCCATCAAAGGGTGAGATGTATTCTACTGGTTACTTCGAAATGACCAGTAATATTCACCTCATTCTAAAATAAATGAGCTGTAAGATATACGCATATTTTAGAGTGTACATCTAGTAATTTCCAACTTTAAATTGCACTTTGGTGCTTTAACTCATTTTCGCTTTGCATCTCTATAGTTTAAAATTTTTTATTTTACTCCATATAGTTTAATTTTAAATTATTTTATAAAATAATTATATAAAAAAAGGATGTCAAAGTAATTTTTTTAAAAAAATCATTAGTTCCAAAAGTGATAGATGCACTAAACCACATGGGGGAAAGTACAATTTTTTTGAACTACGGGGAAATAGTGAAAATAAGTTAAATCATGAGAGGATAAAATAAAATTTTTTCAAATATAAGATGGTAAACTAAAAATGAGCTAAGCCATATAGGAATTTGAAATTTATTTTTTATTTTTTGAAAAAAATATATTTTTTTAAATCTTACACCCACTCATTCTAGAATGGAGTAAATTTTACTAGCCACTTAAAAATAATTAGTAAATAAGTCTTTATCCTAAGATGAATATGATTTATATCGTATACTTAATTTTGAATATACGAATAACAATGGTCGTGAAAGTAATATGTCATTTTATTTATTCCTACGTTATCAATAGTAACAGTACTATATCACTGTCATATAAAAAAGATATTACATCCAAATTATAAAACATAAAATAAAAATTTGACCACTAAAATATACGAGATTCAAAATTTTAGGATCAATAGCGCAATTAAATTGCTGAAATAGGAGCAATATTATCCGTACATTCAAAAAAAAAAAAAATCTTAAGATCTGCACCCATTTTTAAGTATGAGTTAGCATTGTTCATTTCCAAATAGAAGTTACTAAATTATGATTTTCTTTGATTCAACTATTCAGTTTTTAAATGCATTCATTTTGGCATCCAAAATTTTAATTTGTTAAATTTAAGCATGATTCTTCTGGGACAAAATTTAGACCCATTATTTGCTTGAATTTAATCGCTGCCACATAAATTATATGAAATATTTCTATGTCGCTTTGTTTCTCCGATTTTGTAATTTATGCATTCTAAATTTTTTAAACCGTCAATTCTCTAATTATAATTAATAAAATATTTAATTAAAATTTTATTAGGTAAAAAAAGAATGTGTAGGGGAGATGAGAGGATGTATAATAGGAAAGCAGAGAGGAAAAAAAAAAAAATTAAAAGATTTAAAATTTTATCACGTGACAAAAATAATTAAAAATTTATATAATTTAATTAATAATCACTAATAATTAATAAATGGAAAAAAAAAATAAAAATATATATTTTTAGGTTGGATTTGTATCACTATATATGTCATATTTTTGAACTTTCGTGTACTAATAATTCGAAATTTGAATATGACTGATTCACAAGGAAGTCGAAAGTGACTCGTTTGGGTTGGGCCAAAACTCCCAATATAATGATAGTTTCTAAAAAGTTAATTAACTTTGATATGGCCTATAGGGGTGGCAATCCAGCTCGCTGTTCGCGAGCCAACTCGTGTTCGGTTCGAAATGAGCTCGAGATCGAATCGCTCGTTTAGTAAACGAGCCGAACACGAGCCGAATTTTTCAGCTCGTTTAATAAACGAGCCGAACACGAGCTGGGGTCAGCTCGCTCGTGTTCGGCTCGATAACAGCTCGAATATATATATATATATATATATATATATATATATATATATATATATATATATATATATATATATATATATATAAACTTTACTATTTAGATTTTAGACCATCAATTTTTTATGAATTTTAATTATTAGATTAAAATTATAATTTTTTAATTTTCTTTAAATTTTATATCTAATAGTATGAATGAAAATTAAACTTATTGTTCGCGAGCCAGCTCGTGTTCGGCTCGTTAATAAACGAGCCGAACACGAGCCGAATTTTTCAGCTTGATATTTAAACGAGCCAGCTCGTGTTCGGCTCGTTTAATCTTCGGCTCGTTTATTAAACGAGCTGAACACGAACCAACCCCAGCTCACTCGTGTTCGGCTCGTTGACACCCCTAATGGCCTATAGGTAAAGGGGTCTCCATACATTTTTATCAAGCTCATTTCACCACTATAATATTCAACGTTTTACAAGTTGGATCGAACCGCGACTCGAAAATATTATTGAATTTAAAAATAAAAATTTCAATTAATAAATCGTTGACGTCATAAATATTTAATTATAAATTTTAATTTAAACTAGGTTGGAATTCTATTAATAATACCAGTCATTAGTGCTATTAGATTTTCGATCATCGAATGAAAGAATGCGCAGTTATAATGATAATAATTTTTTAGAATTTAGTGGATGATTGGTAAAATAGTATAATTTAAGAGATGAAAATAGTCAAAAAGATAGATTTAACGGCAGAAAATTTAGTAGCACAAAATATTTAGTATCATTGATAGCATTGTAGCTAGACTATTTTAATTTTATTATAAAAATATTTATATATTAGTATTCTAGTATCATAATTAATTACAAAATACTAATTTTTTAGATGATATAACATTTTAATTCTGACTTTTTATAAGACTAATCTTTAATAATAAAAAGTAAAATTAGCTAAGTATCATTAAATTTTAATATAACTTCATCCATATATATATATATATATATATATATATATATATATATTTAATTAAAATCGAATCAGTTTATCTGTCCACAGTTGAAGAGAGGGTTTAAATAGTTTCAAGCAAATTTTTTTTGGACTTATTTAATTGGAATGGTTGAATTAAATAGTTGTTTTATAGACGAAAAATACTATATGTACATCTCTAAAAGGGTGTACATCCTACACCTCCACCCATCTAAGAATGAGAGTGTCTTTTAAGGATCACTTATCATGCCCCCACTCTTAGGTAGTGAAAGTGTGAGATATATATTCTTTTAGGGTGTACCTATAGTATTGCTAGACTAACTCATGATGGGACTAATTTGGAGGTAGTTTTTAAATCAGGAACAATATAATTATCGAAGAATTACCTTCTTACGTAAAATGCACGCATTTGAAGGTTGAAGCACGAATCATCTATTACGTATATATATATATATATATATATATATATATATATATATATATATATATATATATATATATATATATATATATATATATATATATATATATATATATACGAATCCTCGGGATGCCTAACGGTCACATGCGTTCAAAGAGCAAAAGAGAAAAACCACAACCGTGATCACATTTAAATCACATGCACCACTCCCCATCACACTTCATATCCCGCGCGCTCCCCTCTCAGCACAACAGTACACAACAACACACTCCCATGCACACTCCCCTCCCCTGCTACTCTTTCCTCTTCCTCCTCCAAAACGCAATAGTAATTATCAATTAATTAATCAGCAATGGATAATAACAACAGCAGTAGCAACATTAACAATAGTAGCAACAACTCGATGCTGAGGAAGCTGTCGACGGGAGCGGTCGGGGCGCTGCACCGGCCGTGGAAGAAGGGGCCGGCGCGGGGGAAGGGCGGGCCGCAGAACGCGGCGTGCGAGTACCGCGGGGTGCGGCAGCGGACGTGGGGGAAGTGGGTGGCGGAGATCCGGGAGCCGCGCAAGCGCACGCGCATCTGGCTCGGCTCCTTCGCCACCGCCGAGGAGGCCGCACTCGCCTACGACGAGGCCGCGCGCCGCCTCTACGGCCCCGACGCCTTCCTCAACCTCCCCCACCTTCGCGCTGCCGACCCCACCGACTTCGCCAATTCCCACCCCGCCCAGCGCTTCCGCTTCTTCCCCAATTCCCGGAGCTGCGGCCTCGTCCCGCCCTGCGGCCTCCTCAACCTCAACGCGCAGCACAACGTCAACACCATCTACCAGAAGCTCCAGGAGCTCAAGAACAACTCCAAGTCCCCTATCCATCCTCCTCCCATCACCGCAGTTACCTCCGCCGCAGCTGCTGCTGCTACTACTACTACTACTAGCCTTTCTGCTTCTTCTAGCTTCAAACCGCCGTCGAACAACAACGATAACATGCAACTCGACAGCGCTAAGCAAATTACGAATAGCGGCGAAGGAGAGAGGCCGCAGATCGATCTCCGGGAGTTTCTGCAGCAGCTGGGCGTGATTGGGGCAGAGGCAGCTGCCGAGAGGAGCGGTAGCAGCGGCGGCGGCGGCGGCGGCGGCGGGGAGGAGAGAGTTGGATTGAGCAGCACGGCGCAGCTGCCGGGGACGGCAGAAGAGATCGGCGGCGGCGGTGTTATCGATTCGGAGATTGTGTTGGGCGTGGATGTTGATGGAGAGAGTGGGTTTAATTGGGACGCTCTGGAGGAGATGCGAGCTTTGGAGGATTTGTATCATGATCACCCTGCTGTTCTTATGCGCGAGGAAAGCCATGAGATGTTGCAGGTTGATGATCTGCATGAGGAGCTTAGCTTGCTGCCCGTCTCCATATGGGATCTTTGATAAAAAAAAATTGGACAGAATTGCACCTTTCATCCTTACACGTCGTCCCTACGTCTTTAAACTTTTAAATTATTATAAATTTTGGCTCCAATTTTTTAAATTAGTGTAATCAAATTCTACGATACAATATGATGTTTTAGTTGTTTTATTTTTACGCCATCCACTATAATACGGATTAGAGATGTAGTCAACGGGTCCGATTTTAAAAAATTCCACCACCAAACCCGAAATTCTAATTTGAATTCGAATTCGTTGAATCTAAAAAATTTATATCCAAATTCGAGCTCGATCAAAAATTTAAAATCTAAATTCGAAACCGAAATAATTATTTCTCTTTTTCTCTTTACAATATTTCAAAACATATTATATTAAATCTAAAATTTTAAAATATAAATTATCAAATATTTATATACATATATATTATATATATTATATAATGTAAAATCAATTCGGCTTCGGGTCGGGTTTGGATCCGAATCTAAATTTATTGAATTTTTATTTTTTATATCCGTATTTGAATTTATATCCGTTTAATATCGAATAATTCCATTCAATTCGAATTCGTGTTCAGATAAAATTTTGGATATTCATACTCATTGACATCCTTAATTAATGGAAAGGGTTAATCAACTATTTCAAAAGCACGTCCGAATGTCACATTCATTGTACTCAAGGGCTCCACTATACAGTTTTACGGATTTCGACTTAACTCAATCTATTTTCACGTTCTGTCTATTGTTGGACCTCTTGTCGTTGGATTTATTGTGAACCGCACTCATACTTAATTTATTGGACTCACCTAACTCAATTTATTAGTTTTCTAAACCTATAGTTACGGAACAAAATATTGAACCTACTTTAATTTATAAATAAATAGCCAACACATAATACTGGTACATTATTGTTTCATTAACAAAATATTTAATAAATTATATTGTAAAATTTAATTACAATAACATAAAAATTTTAAATAAAAAATTATAATAAATTAACATTTGAATTGAAAGTATCACAAGCGTTATAGTTTGAAAATCAAAAGTGCAATTTAGCCAAAAATAAATAATTTAATTTAATTAGGTAAAATATGTGTGTGGTTTCTGTACTATTTTCATATGATTATTAATTTGGTCCCTCACCTTTTGTACATTTAATTTAATCATTAAGTCAGTTCTAAACTTTCATGCATGCTGCACTTTAATTTAGTTAATTTATTATTTTATTATAAAATAAATTTAATTATCTTTGAAGTAGGCTTAAATAAGTAGATTATTTTAAAGAACAAAATAAAATTAATTATCTTATAAAAAGTTAAAATTGTTTTGAGGTTTAGAATTAAAATGTTTATATGAAGAGCAAAACTACTAATACACTTAAAAAAAGGAATAAATCTTACACCAATTTGTGTGAGGACTAATATTTCACATTTATTTTGAAAATTAATTTTGCCGTAACAACTAAGTTTCGAACTCAGGATCTCGAGTATCAACCACTAAATCTTTTACCACTTGCGTTAGGAACAATCAATCACATATTTTAATTCAAACATCTGCATTGTTATTCCTCCCCCATTCAAACCATATGTTCTAATTCCATCAAAATTCAACGGCTATGATCAATTCTACTCTTTTTTCCCAGTAAACCCACTTCCACGTACCTAAGGTCATCTCTCTATCTATGTGTATTCTCGCTATCTCTCTCTCATCTCTCTCTTTCATATGAACTATCACTCTTCGTTACTAATTTTATTTTGTTTATATTTATATGTATACCCCATCACTAACATCACAGGTGTACTACTATTGATGTTTTCGGATTCGAATGAAATACATAAAATTAAGTTAATCACGCATACGCTATTCCTGTCGCCACCAATTCTAACAAAGTACATAAAGACTAGATCTAAGCAAAATGCCGTTCTATTGAATTATAGTTTTTTTTTTTTTTTTCATAACTCAATTGTTAAATTTAATTTTAATGCATAATTTTTTTTTCCTTTTTCAATGTAATTTAATTTTAATGAATAATTTATTTTACATCTCTATGTCTCCAAATATTGATTATAGTTTAATATATTTGACTCGTTGACTATAGTTTAATACATTTGACTCTTTTAGAGTATTTATTAGTTGTTGAATATAAAATTCATATATAATCTTATCAATCAGTTGACTAAATTAATTGAAAGGTTATGTCTATTTAGCGGTTTTTTGAATTGGACTGGCCTAAAATAGTAGTCCAAATTATATATTCCTCCTCTCTTTTCCTGGACCTAGCCCGTAATTATCCATCTTTTTTTCTGGGCCTAATCCATAATTACCTATCTCTCTTTCTCTCTCTCCCTCTCTTTCCTTCCACGCACAAATCCTCTCATGCACTGAGCCCACAGCGGAAGCTCTCTGGCACGCAATAGACCTGCCATGTGTGCGAGGACGCACCCCACACACGTGAAGCGTCCAAACTAACCTGCAAAATAATTATAATCTACAACTAAATATGTATCAGAGTAAAAAATAAAACTATACTAACATCTATCAATGTATAAAAATACATACAAATCCACATCTCAAAAGAAATAAATACAAGTAAAGCGTTCTGGCCTGGCCAGTCCCGGTGTACAGTACTCAAAACTAAACTACTAATACAGTGGACTATCTCTACCAAAAATAATGCTGGGTAAGATCCGCTATCAACGGTGCAATCCTTTACTTTGGTCCGGATCTAGCTCGGAAAGTCCTGAAAAGTAAACCACAAGCATGCATAAGAACTACAAAACAGTAGTTCCCAGTAGGTACGATCGATGACAATCATGGCCTACCCACTAGGTCTACCTGAGGCAAGATAGTGAAACTACAAAAATAAGCGAGTAACATAGTATAATAGAAAATAAAATAAAAATCAAACAAAATACTACGCTATCATGCCTCTGCACCAGAAATTAAGACATTTCTACCCAAACCCGAACGCAACAGAAAATCCAACACTAGCCGTCCCAACGGTATACTGGACCCAATCTTGAATTAACCATCTCTACAGCTCGGTCAAGCCTGTGCTGCCTATAAATAGGCCACTGTCCATTTTTCCCTACTGTCTGGGTTGCATCCCAGATGGTGGCCCGTCGACAGTAGACACTTGCCTACTTCCTCACTCCCATCATGCAGCTCCTGTGCTGATAAATTCCAGTAAAACTCAAAATGGCATGCAGGCTATGATCAACGGTGATCCCACAGATCACCGACGATGCAAAATAGACATCCAAGATCAACTCACAAGTCCCCAACACAAAAGTACCACGCGTCTCGAATACAGTGCCCCAGACACACTCCCTCACACACTAGCCCACGACCCACGAAACCCCGAGACAATGCAATCTTTATGACAGCATGACTAGCACAAATATTAATACCTAAGTACCATCCATTTCTAATACCTAACAATACAAACGAAGGATCAACTCGGGTCGACAATATGGTTCCCTTGACAATTAAGCTAACCCAATCATGCTATATATCTATATATATATATAGCATGCTTGTATGCTTGTACTATGCTTGTACAAGCACCAAGTAATTGGTGCTTATAAGTTTTCTACCGTTAGATCTACCCCCTTGACTAATTTTATTTCTTAGATCATTCTATTCCACCAACCACTCACTTAATCCAAGGAGCCCACTATCATCCTAACCACACATCTTTTCATCCAAGAGCTAAAAAACTACAAGCACCAATGACTTGGTAATTTTAAAAGTATATATTACGTGGAAAAATTCCTCTCAAAGTGAAAAACTCATGGGACCGATCACACGAAAAATTCACTAAGAAAGAAACGCGTACAAGGTGATTACTCTACACAATAACTCAACCTTTTCCGTATGCTCAAAGTAGATCTCCTTCGATGGTCCACAACACATCACGAATCTACGTTTCGTGCCCGACTTCGAATCCACGAAGCCTCCACCGACTCCTCAGCTTTCACGCGAATCCACACACTGTCATTCTTTTCGGAACTCGTTGAAAGTAGTTGGTGGTGATCTAGATGTTTAGATAATCATGTATGATAAAGCAACACCTTCTAAGCATTCATCAATTTGATTCTTGAAAGAATGAATGAATTAAAGCCTCATGAATCAAATTGACGAAGAAATTTTGATCGAAGAAGACGGTCAAGTATTAAAAGAGAAGAATTTAAGGATTAGAAATTGTTTCCCTCTTCTTCAATACATTCATAAGCACCCCGAGTATTTATTTATAGAGTTAAAAATAATTAGAATCAAAATAGTAATAAAAAATTGTATATAAGAAAAGTCATCCCGCGGTCAAGGTCCGAACCTTTTTGACAGGGTCCGGACTTTTTCTTCACAGTCCGAACTTTCCTTTCATGAAGCACGAAAGCGGCTCGGGGTCCGAACTTTTCTCCAAAGGTCTGGACTTTCTTTGCACAAAAATATTTTTACGTTCCGGATCTGGACTTTTCTCCAAAGGTCCGAACTTTCATCGGCATAGATGTCAGACAACCTTCGTGGCCCGGAATTTTCTCCAAAGGTCCGAACCTTGAACACTCGAAGTGTGCAATTTTGATTTTTATCAATCATAACCTATTCTAAAAGTTTCTAATTAATTGAATTACATATAAACCACCACTAACTTTGTTTAATCATACTTGGGTGATGTGAGTTCCATTTTTGTATCATCAATTCTTCTTAAACTTCAGTCTACCAACCTTTTTTTTCAAGTCTTCATCTTCAATCTTCATGACTCCAATATCTTAACGAAATCCGCTAATTTATGTCGTAACAGACCCTGAATAGGCAGATAAAGCACGAAAAAGTGGATGGAAAGAAGAAGGAGGATGAGGAGAAATAGTATAACTTTTACCTAAATAGTGCAACTTTCGTCTAAATAGTCTAACTCTCATATCAAAGAGTATAATTTTTGTCTCAAAGAGTGTAATTTTTATTTAAAATAGTGCACAATTCTTCTGAAACAGTGCAATTTTATTTTAACAGTACAATTTCATCTTTTTCTTCTTCTTTTTTTTTCTGGTTCTTGACATTTTCTTTAGAAAAAAAAAATTATTTTTAGTTTTTATTATTTTTATTTTTTTCTATTCTCTGCATCTTTTTTAGCTATCGCGATCTCTCCCTCGCACTCGCCGCCACCATTAATCCCACTGAAGCGCTACGCTAACTCCCGCGCCCAGGATGTTGTGTCCATTAGATATGCGTAGGCGTGGGCGCGGGCGCGGCAGAAGTGAACGCAGTATCAAGGGGCGGCGCTCTAGCGGAGTTCATGGCGGCGGCGGGGGTGGTGGCGGTTTGGATGTCGCGTGGGGCGAGGGTGGCGGGGCGTGGGAGCGAGGCAGTGAGCTCGAAAATGAGAAGAGAAGAAAGACGAATCTTGAGTGGGGAAAAAAGAACCAGAAAGAAGAGAGAGAGAGAGAGAAAGGAAAACAAGTATTTTTGTTAGTTTCTTAAAACTTTGGAGGAAATATGCAAAAACAAAAAAATGTGGCTCACTTTTGTCAAAATGCAAAATTGATGTATTCTTTATGCAAATTGACCTTAAAATTTTTATTTAAAATTTGAAATCTTAGTTTGAATTTTTATTTTTAATTCAACATCTAAATTACATTTCAAAAATTGAATTCAAAATCAGAATTTGAATTTTGAATTTGATTTTTAAAATTCAAAACCTGAATGTGAATATAAAATTTGAAATTGAAATTAAAATTTGAATTCAAAATCTGAATTTAAATTTAAAATGGAATGCAATATCTAAATTTGAATTCAAAATTTAAAACTGAAATTGAAATTTGATTTCAAATCTAAATTTGTATTTGAAGTCCGAATTTAAATTCACATTTTAATTTGAAATTCAAAGTTAAAATTTGAAATTAAATTTAAAATTTGAATTCAAAATCTAGATTTGAAGGTAAAATTAAGTACAAATCTAAAATTGAATTTAGAATTGAATTTAAATTGGAAATTAAAATATAAAATTAAATTTAAAATTTAAAATTTGAATTCGAATTTAAATTTAAATTCGAGATTCAAGTTCAAAATGAAAATATAAATTTAAAACTCAAATCCAAGGTTAAAATTTAAAATAAAATTTAAATTTAAAAATCTTACCACGAATTTTAAAATTTTGGGACCAAAAGTGTAATTAATACAGAATAAAAAATGAAGCACCAAAGAAGAAAGATGCAAACTTTGGGACCAAAAGTGTAATTTATCCAAAATAAAAAAATATGGCACGAAAAACGGAATTAGTTATGTCATTCAACAATTCTTATCTTCCTGAATCTCAGGACCAACGTTCTCTTAAATGGCACGTGCATAATATTACTGTACTTATTAAATTGCATGTGAATATTACTATTCATTTTCGAGAAGTAACCAATCATGAATAGCCTTTCTATATTATCCTCCAAACTAATCCTCAACGGCAAACCTGCAGCAATTTTTTTATAATAATTTTTAAAATTTTTATAATTTGATAAATAGTTTTAATAAAAATATATTAGGTAAAATAAATTTTTTTTTTTTGCCAACACAAGATTGCGGTGAGAATTTTTTTTTGAATGGAATGAATAGTTACCCGTCTTAAAAAAAACGAGGATAATTATTTATTATTTTTTTAAAAATGATAAATGAGATAAAATAAAAATGTGAATATTGATCTGATTTTTAAAAATTTAAATTATTATTGTTCACTAACGGGTATAAGAGAAAAAAATGGTAAAATCATTTACTAATTAAAAATATTTTTAAAAAATTTAATTTGTTATTATCCGTTAACTCATACAAAAAAGATAAAATTAAAATGTAAATACAGATCATATGTTTAAGAGATTTATATTGTTATTACTAATATGAGAAGGAAGAAAGATAAGAAAGAGAAGAGAACACAAATTGAAAATATGAATACATATCATCTAAATTTATTAAAGACGATAAATAGTTCACCGTCTTTAAAAAAAAAAAATTATAAATAATTCACCGTCTTCAAAAAAAAAAAAAAAAATATGGTAAATAATTCACCACTTTACTATAATTTTATAAAATTAGTGAATAATTTATTATATTTTAAATAAAATTTTTATATTAAAAATTATTTTATTAAATATAATTTGAGTAGAGTTTTTTACCTAATTATAAATTTTTTTAAAGGTTATGGAAAAAAAAAAATCCCCGAAGATATTTTCTGTTGCTATGTCCCACGTCAGTCTACAGCTGCGCTTGGGATTCCCAAGCAGTCGTACACGCGGCCTGCCCTCCCGCGGTCCCCGCTGTACCCCCCCGCCGACTCCCTCGCCTTCGCTCCCCGCCCTAACCCTAACCCTAACCCTCCCTCCAATCTCTATTTTTTGTTTCTCTCTTTCTCTCGCTAAAAGAAAAGAAAAGAAAAGAAGGGAGGATGAGTTAGCAGTGGGGTGAATGGATCCCTCTCCATTCCTCTCATCTTTTTCTGGCCGCCGCCTTGAGGGGAATTTCGGATGGAGGCGCCTCCGCTGTGCGAGTTCTGCAACGGGCAGCGGGCGCTGGTGTACTGCAAGGCGGACGCCGCGCGGCTCTGCCTGCCGTGCGACGGCTTAGTCCACTCCGCCAACGCGCTCTCTCGCCGCCACCCCCGCTCCCTCCTCTGCGACCGCTGCCTTTCCGTTCCCGCCGCCCTCCGCTGTCCCGACCTCCGCCTCTCCCTCTGCCACTCCTGCTTCTGTTCCTGCTCCTCCGCGTCCCACCACCGCCCCGGCCGCCTCCTCCTCCTCCCGCTCGCATGCTACTCCGGCCCCGCCGCCCCCGCCGACCTGTCCTGCCTCTGGTCTTCTGCCGCCGACAGTACCAGTGCCAATTTCAATTTCAATATCAATTCCACCGTCCCCATCCCCTCCTTCGACCTCCCCCCTCTCCCCGACGACGAGGACCTTGCCGCCATTGTCGATCCCTGGATCGCCGCCGCCGCCTCCTCCTTGCTCGTGCCTGATGCCGCAGAACTGCAGGACTTCTTACAGAACCAATCTGATCTGTCCAAGGTAATAATCCTCCACTCTAGAACGAAATAACATATTCAATTTTCAAAGTTTTTTTTTTTTCTTTTCTTTTTGAAATAAGATTAATTACCTTAACAAAACCTCTTAAGAAGTAAAAAAGCAAACTCCTTATTTTTAATCACGCCTGAAAATTCTCATACAAAAGAAGTTAAATTTTGAAAAATATGGCTATAATTTTTTCTTGCATTTGTGAATTATTGTAACACGATTCTCTTTTTCTTGCATTTTTGAAATTACTGTACCGCAATTCAAAGCGTAAAGTGTAGCACTATCTCCAGAACTATCATCTTTTATAAATCACTGAATCACAAGACATTGAATTTGTCATGCCCGGGGTGGAAACCAGAATCCGGGCTCGCCAACAGATTCGCCGTGCATACGGAATTTTCCATGTACACGAAGCGTCGGTAACCTGCTCAGATATAAGATGGACAATAAAAGAGCATAATACAGAGCTGAACTAAAAAGAACCGCGTCCATCCAACACATCTCTTTGACGTGTTGTGGGCCCGACACACCAATAACAGGTGTTCCACACCCCGAAACATAGGGGAAAGCTACACGGGGGTCTGGTTTACTACAGAATTGCAAATACCCTTCACCACAAGGGAGCTTTTTAAAGTTTTTTTCTTTTAATTTCTGATTGATTTTTTCGTTCTATATTATGAGCTAGTGCTGATTGACTTTGCATTACCATGCTGTATTTTATGCCTTTTAGTTAGTTCCGTCAATAATTTCTTTCTATTACTTTTAATCCTCAAAGAAAAGCATTAAAAGCATTATTTTTTATATTTTATTACCGTCATTTATTGTAAGTGGTATAAATTTGGGGTGTACAGGTGGATTGTTCTCGTTCTATGGATCATCCAGGAATATATAATAATGATCACAATATGCTCGACAACTGTGCCAGCACTGATGACATTGGCTTCACGATTGATGATAATGGCGAGATGATTGGCTGCTTTCAGAGCGTTGCTGGGTATCCGTTCCAAAGTGCGAGATTGGAAAGTGTATTTTCAGAGAAGAACATTTCAGCTGCAGATTCCTGTGGTCATGTCGAAAATGCTTTAGGGGTACTTCCTGTTTCTCAATGCACTTAGTAGTCTGAATTTGTCTCAATGGAAAAGAAATTTGGCAATTGATGAACTTTGATGCGATTCTTTATGTGATGTTAAATTAGATATGAAATAAAGGCGACATGATGCCCATTAATAAGTTATTAGAAAGTAGCAATCCATTGTTATGATTGTTTTCTTAAAGAACAATTATTTCCAAAAGCGAGAAGATGGATTATTTATTTGTGACACAAAAACCAATTATAATTTGCGATACTTGATTTTGAGGATTAGCGGCTTGGTCACTAGTTGTGTAATGGAAAGTTTTTCCATATTATCTCCTTTGTATCATCTTTTATTTATCTGTCTTCTTCTAAAGACATATTTTTTAGCGACATGCGAAAGCCTGGTGTCCCTACTGTTTGCATTCGAAGCATCATTTCCAATTGTCACTATTAGATGGTTGTGAGGTTTTAAAATGAAAGCCATTGAGCCTAACTAGATCTAGAAAACAAAGGAGAGTGTTCAGAGAGTGGCAGACAGTGGCGATGGTTCAGGGAGCAGTGACGACAGTTTCTCGTGGAATCGCCCTGAGAGAGAGGGATAGAGGAAGAGAAGAAAAGGAAGTAGTAGAAGTTGGGGAAGAAGGGTACAACCACACAGACTTGAAGAAGAACACAGAAATTTTGACTTTCCAAAATTTTTATTATCCGAATACAATGGTCTATTAGGTCTGATTTATTGGAAAATATTTCTTAATCCTAACCTAAAAGCAGGGTTTCAAGTGCCGCCCGTGCCGCTGCGGCACGGGCGGCACGTACCGTGCCCCCAATATGGGGGCACGGTACAGGGGGGTGCCACAGCACCCCCCCGTGCCGCGATACCCGCGAGGGTATCGCGCGAGACAGCGCGATACCCTCGTGGGTATCGCGCGGCACGGGCGGCACATTCCGCCCGTGCCGTTTTTTTTTTTCCTTTTTTTTTTGTTTTTTTTTTATGCCGCCCCCTCCTTCCTCTCTCTCTCTCACACACACACTCAAAGTAGTTTTGATTATTTTTTTTTTTTGAGTTTTTTTTTTTTTTGAAGATTTATTTATTTATTTATTTGGTGTGTTTTGTGTCTCTCATCTTTTTCTTTTTTGGTAGATTTTTTTTTTTTTTGATAGGTCCTTATGTTCTTCATTCGATTTTTTTTTTTTTTTTTTTTTTGTGATTTTTTTTTGGGGATTGGCCTTTGTATCCACACGTAGTTTTTTTTTATTTGAATATTTTTAATTTGTAAAGTTTTTTTTTTAAAAAATATATAAAATTAGATGATTTTTTATCTGTTGTTTATAAAAAGATGAAATAGATATACTTGATTTAATTATTATATAGTTAAATTTTTAATTATTTTGGATAGGTCTAGTATTTTATATAAGATTTGCAATAAAAATAATTTTTACTTTAAAGATTTTATTTTTTAGTTTAAAAAATTAAAAATACTAATAAAATTAAAAGTTAAATTAAATCAATTGATACTTAAATTTGTTTAATTTATTTGTCATATAATTTATTGCTCATGTTGTTTCTTTTTCAGTATGTTGTTCTTTTTCTAACTTTCTTAAATGAATTTTACTAGTAAATTTTATTATTATATTTTAATTTATATTCTCTATGAGGTATAATTTTTTTTACATTTAAAAAAACTTACCACTATATTAATTGATTAGTATAGTAAGCTATATATAGTCAATATTCATAATTATTTGACTAAATCTTTCAAAATAATAGTATGAAAGTTTATTAGGAACAAAAAAACTATAAAAAAAACGTGTCAGAGCGTGCCACTGAGAGGTCATGCGTATCCATCGGCACGCAAGCGTGCCACGTGTCGGCACGGAAGCGTGCCGGTACCGTACCGTGCCAGGCGGACAACGGCACGCCCCCGTGCCACGGCACTTTATTCCTTGCCTAAAAGTTAAAACTATTTGCTCAATTTTTAATGATTTATTCAAATGAAAATACATACCCTAATTTTTAATGATTTTAAAATTTTCTGTCCACTGTTCTTGCATGCTTTATTGGGGTTTTGTTTATATTTTTCTTTACCAATATTGGAGAAAATGTAATAACACAATATTATGCAGACATCAGTGAATTAAACATCTAACAAAATTGCTTGGCTACTTTATTACCACCTCACAATCTTTTCCAACATCTGGTTCTCTTGGCTTTTTTAAGTATTCATTGTTCAATCCTCCGTAGCAACTGATGATTGCGGTTAATAACGGAAGCTCTAATGACAACATTGAGTAAATCTAATGTTGAATGGACAAAAGCTACTTTTTATCTTGATTACTACAAGGATTTAATCTTTATTTAAAGATTCTTGAATTGCTTTTCCATGCTGGCCTCTTGGATGCAGGTCCCATTGTTCAGAACCAGAACTGTTTGTCAACGGATTATTTTCTGCTAAGAATTTTTGTATCATTCCTATCAGACCACTTGATTTCCTGTATGAAGTGTAACGAGTAAGCAATAAAATATCAAATATAATACACTTACGGTAAGCTACAAACTTTTGGCCATCAATTTGCTGCACAACTTTTACAGTATTTTCTTGCGCTCATCATTTATGTGTATTATCATGCATTGAGCTTCAATGTAGAAGAGATAATAACTGGTATTTAATCTTGTCGTTTATCCAAGCTTTTGAAATCTTGGTGTTTGAAATTTCAATATTTTGTTGCAGGCATCTTCTTTAGTACAATATGATTGCAGGACGATTCCTTCTTCCCATGTTGTCGAGCCAGCTAATGCTCTGCAGGCTTTGAGTGATGCGGACCACTTCTTATTAAGCATGAGCAGCAACAGAAACGTAAACCTGAGTTTTCCTCGCTGCAACGTCTATCCTAATATCTCACTTTCACTCTCGAACCTCACTGGTGAAAGTAGCGCAGCTGACTACCAAGACTGCGGGGCATCACCTATATTCCTTGCGGGCGAGTCACTTTGCGATTCTAGTCTGGAAACTGGGCAACCGCAGGCAAGGAATGAGGCGAAAATGAGATACAACGAGAAGAAAAAGAGCCGGCTGTATGTGGTTTGACCTCATACTAGTTGTTCGTATGATTCTGCTCATATACTTTACTATGTTAGTTATCTACGATTTTAAATATCTAAAATTTAACTATGTTCGCTTTGGGCTGGTAGTTTTCTGCAGTTTTCTTGCTTTCTCTAGCAACTGTCCACTAAGGTAGAAAACACATTTGACGACATAGTACTTTTATCACTAAAGGAAAAGTAATCTGCAACAGTGGGACTAAGTCGTACTTAGTCCTTCCCAACATTGATGCAAGAGCATCTATATTAATGATCCATACCATTCGATGCAATCAAAAGTGTTGGAAGTTTCTAGAAACTAAGAGTCATGGTGTTTCGACAAACTCAGATGAAGTAGTTTACAAACTGACAATTCAAGAGCTAATATAAGTCGTCTGCTCGTTTAACATTTTATTCCTCGAGTTCCTGCACATATGTATATACATTATCCTCAAATATACTTATAGATGAGTCAGCATGCATTGGACTTATGTATAAAAATATCTTGCACCATGGAACAGTCATCTCATCTGATAGAAGCATTCGATATTTTATTGTTGGAATATGAAATTCTTTTGAAAAATTAAGCAGCATAACAAGCCGGCTATATTGTCTTTGCACTCATGTCATTTCTCAAAGGATTCTAATAGTCATTTTAGGTATAGATTAGTGGACATTCGCTTGTATCCTTGCAAATGAGAATGCATTTGTAGAGCACGCCCTTTCTCTAGCGAGGCTTCTTAGGCATAATATGTGTTAGAAATGGTGCTGTTTTAGTCGTATAGAGTTGCTGCCCTTAAAGTAACGTAGTACACTTGTATCTTGACTTGTAAATGATACACTGCATTATAAATTTCTGGCATTGGTGATTCTTATGGACATTTTTGAGTATTTTGAAACCTATGTAATACTTGAAGAAGGTCCTTATCTAGTGTTCCCACATAATTCTTGCATTTGTGGGTTGCTCACTCTATTCTGTTACGACGTAGCTCTGTTTGTTAAGATTGTGATTGTATATATGACAGTGAATTTTGTACGCTTTCTGAAACAACATTTTGAATAAATGCACATATGCAGCTTTGGGAAGCAGATAAGGTATGCATCACGGAAAGCGAGAGCAGATACAAGAAAGCGCGTCAAGGGTCGGTTTGTCAAGGCTGGTGATGCTTACGACTACGACCCTCTCAAAGAGATAAGCAACTAAGAGGCAAATTCCTAGGGATCTTCTTGCCTTCGTGAAGCAGCAGGTACTGACGACAGATCTTACTGTTTTTTTATTTTCGGAGATATTCTGATGGCGAAATGAGTTTTCCGGCGGCCGCTAATTATAACGTGTGATTGAAGATTATCACACCTCAATTTTGAGCCTCTGTGGAGGCTATATTCTTTCTGCTTGTTTTTTTTTTTTTTTTTTTTTTTTTTTTCTTTTTCTTTTTTAGCCCTTGTTGCATTCTTTGCAATTCTTTGACTGTCAGAGTTGCACGACTCTTGGCCTCCAATAATATTGTTATTGTTCTGCATATTATCATACATACATATTGTTTCCTCAGATAATTCGTGTGAAGTGATTTCAGTTGGCAAAAGGTGTAAATTTCTTTTCATGTCGCAGTCATTACCAAGTAATGTGAATATACAGTTTTTGCTGATTCATAGCTGGTGCATTCAAAATGATTAATGAATGTTACTCATATGATATAGATATGATCATTTATTCGATAAATTCATTTATTTTGTTAGGTTTTCGGTTAAAATAGATAGTTATGCGACAAAAATAAAATTGATTTTAGGTGAAGTTAGAAGTTTGCAGAAGAAATTTTCTGCTTAGATCGAATTTTGTTTTTAAACAGGTATACAGAGATTGAACTCTATCGGAGGAGGACAAAACATCTCATGTTACTACGTTAATGTGATAAAATATTTCCCTAAAAAGTGATAGAGAAACATACTAGGGATTTTTTTTTAAAATAACCCTACAATTTTTTGATATTTGAAAAATAACCTTTCAATTTTTTTTTTTTGTAAAAGTAACACTCCTTTTGCCAGCAGGGCGTCACGGAGGTTGGATGACCTGAAGACGTTGAATCGTTCAGCATCTTCACAAAAATTCTGTGAAGATGCTGAATGAATCAGCGCCTTCATTCTATGTGCTGAAGGCGCTGTTTCATTCAGCGCCTTCAGCATGCGCTGAGGACTTGGCCACTTTTCGCGCAAATTGGCTAAATCCTCAGATATAACCGCTGAAGGCGCTGAACTATTCAGCGCCTTTGACATATATGTTAGAGTCGCTGAATAGTTCAGCGTCTTTCGTGTAAAACACTAAAGGCGCCGATCAACTCAGCGCCTTTAGTGGTTTACACTAAAGGCGCTGATCTACTCAGCGTCTTTAGTGTAAAACACCAAAGGCACTGAGTTGCTCAGCACCTTTAGTGCGGCTAGACACTTAGCAAAATTTCCTGAAAATTGGCAGTCCTCATGGCATATATGCGCGTGGGGTGTTGCACTAAAGGCGCTGAGTTGCTCAGCGCTTTTACTGTAAAACATTAAAGGTGCAGTTCTGCGCAGCGCCTTTAGTGCCATACACCAAAGGCGCTGAGTGGCTCAACGTCTTTATTTAGACTAAAGGCGCTGACCCGCTCAGCGCCTTCGTCTTGGCTATAAACCCCGCACGGGCTACAGTGCCCTCACTTTCCCTTCTCCACCTGAGATCTCCCTCTCCCGCCCTCTCCCGCCCGCTGATCTCTCTCCCGGAGCACAGTGCCGAAGCACATTTTCATCGTCGCCGTCGCCGTCGCACGAAATTGCCGTCGCACGAAGTCGCCGTCGCCGTCGCTCTCGCTCTCTATATCCCACTGTGAGCCTCTCCCCTCCCCCCTCTCCCCTCTCCCCTCTCCCCTCTCCCTCCCTCCCTTTCTCTCTCACTCACTCTCTCTCTCTCACAGTGTGAGAGAGTTCTCGCGCTCTCTCCCTCGCTCCCTCTCTCCCTCTCTCCCTCTCACTGTCACAGTGAGACAGTGAGAGTCTCTCACTCTCACTGTGAGTCTCTCACAGTGAGAGTGTCTCACTGTGAGAGTCTCACAGTGAGGCCCAGGCCCTCACTGTGAGTCTCTCACAGTGAGAGTGAGAGATTGTGAGAGTCTCACAGTGAGGCCCTCACTGTGAGTCTCTCACAGTGAGAGCTACTGTGAGAGAACTCTCACAGTGAGATATTTCTCACTCTCTCACTGTGAGATAGATCTCACAGTGAGGTTTCACTGTCGCTTTTAGCACTGTCCGCGCGAGATTTCACAGTGAGAGGTTTCACTGTCGGTCTCCGACTGTAAAGTTAAAATTAGTATTTTGAAGTGGTTAATTTTGTTTTGTAGTTGAAATGGCTAATCGTCACATGCCCATAAGTGTTCATTGGGATGGACATTTAGTTATCGATGAGAATGGTCCAAAATATATCGGTGGTCAAAAAAAGTTAATCGCGATACGTTCTGATTCTACATATACTAGTTTCGAGACGAGAATGTATCGTTTAGTAAATTGTACAAGAGAACAATTTCGTTTAAAATTTACTATTCGTTGCCCCACGATCGGTAGTGAATATTTAGCTCACGAAGTAGTAGATGATGAATCATTGGAGGGAATGATTGGATTATGTGAACATCATGGTGTCGTGACGGTATACATTGAGAAAGAGCTACATCCGTCGGATAATTTTGAACCGCAAGGTTATTACACGAGAATGCTCCACAATTATATTGATTTTGGTCCTTCCGCCAATGTAATGGGTGATCAAAATATTCCACACGAAGGTGGTGTCAGAATGACAAGGTTAGAAAAATAACATAATAATTTGGTAATTTGTAATCTTTTTTAAATGGACTTAATCGTTGTATATATTGCAGAGAAAGTGAGTATGACCCTATTGAGAGTGTTGTACCTTGCTCGGTTAGTAGTGTGCCACCAACGACCACATGTGTGCCACCTACGACCACACACACGCAAGCCACGACCTCACGCGGACACTGCACGACATCACGCGGACAATGCACGACCTCCCGTCTAGAACCAAGGATGTCTCATTTACAACTAGAACCTTATGATTGGGGGTAAGTACAAATCAAATTAAATGTTAAGTTTTAAATTAATGGCAATGTTGGAATTTTAGTTTTACCAGATTTACAGGTTATCTAATTCCTATGAACATTGGAATCCAACTGCTATTAATGAATTTGATACTAATGTTGAGGAAGGAGGTGATAATATCGATGAAGGAGATTGTAATGTTGGCGGGGGTGGTGATAGTGATATTAATCATGAGGATTCACCAATCAATGATGATCAGAATAGTAGTAAGGATGACGAACTGGCTGTTTCATTTTCAGATATAGATGATAATCATGATGGAGGGTTAAATGATCTTGCAAATGCAATTTACAGTCAAATGGACAACCCACAAATAAGTAATGATTACGTAGACAATCCTGACGAGAAAAATGAATTTATTGATCATCCGGAACGTTTTCTTTCAGATACTAATTGGATAAATCAGTATGCTGTAGATCCTACAGATCTTCATATTCGACAAATCAATAGTGGTCTCCCTAGCATCGACGGGAGTTGGGCTGGATGTGTCTTTCAAGATAAGGCATCTTTATTGGATGCTCTAGACCGGTGGCATATTGAGCATAATGTACAAATGAAAGTATTGAAATCTACAAGAACGACTTACACTGTCAAATGCTTGGTAGAGGGATGTGCATGGAGATTACATGCTTCAGTAACTAAAGATACGACATACTTTAGGGTAAAAACATATGCTGGTCCACACACATGTGTAATTCCAATGCTGAACGCCGCGCACCGTAATTGTAATTCGACCCTTATATGTCAATTGATTCTTCCGACATTAAAGGTTAGACTTAATATGACGCCAAAAGAAATTCAAGATACGGTGCGATCAAAATACCATGTTGACATAACGTATTGGAAGGCTTGGCAATCAAAGAGTAAAGCATTACAAATTATTTACGAGAGGTGGGAGCAATCGTACACAGACTTGCCTCGTTACCTTGCTATGGTAAAGAATTCTAATCATGGTACTTTATGGCGTCTGGATCATAGGTGGCCCGCTGATGGCATTAGTCGCTTTGGTCGTGTTTTTTGGTCATTTGGACCTTCGATTCATGGATTTGCACATTGTCGGCCGGTGGTGAGTATTGATGCCACACATATGTACGGCAAATACGAAGGTCATGCTTTGATAGCGACGGCTGCAGATGCAAATGATGGATTATATCCTTTGGCATTTGCAATTTGTGAGGGAGAGAATACCGGGAGTTGGCGATGGTTTTTATATAACTTGCGTCAGTATGTTACCCGTGATAGAGCCATTTGTTTTATATCTGATCGATTTCCTGGATTGAGGGAAATAGTGGTTACTATCTATCCTCCAGCACGGGGTCACTCGCATCGTTGGTGTCTTCGACATATGAAAGCAAACATGAATAAGCGCTTCAAGAACGACATTTTGTTAGATAAATTCTGGCAGATCGGCAGATCGGAATTGCTGCAGCACCGACGTCATATAATCAGCTGAAGGAAGAATTAGATGTGTTAGATCACGATGCTTGGCAGTGGGTCCATGATCTTGACAGATATAAAGAGTACTGGGCAAGAGCATTTGATGGAGGCCGCCGGTTTGGATTGATGACTACGAATCTTTCTGAATCATTAAATGGGGTACTTAAGGACAGTCGTGGTTTGCCTATCACGGCTTTTGTTGCGGCTACTTTTTATAAGCTTAATAAGTATTTTTTCGAGCGTCGTGCAGCCGGTGAAAGTATGACGGACGCTTTTGTCCCTAAAGTCAAAAGTATGATTACTGAAAATATAGATACGGCGCGGGGACATCATGTTGAACGATTTGGACTCACAGAATTTGAAGTTAATACTAGAGATTTCTCCTACAAAGTGATCGTGAATGGAACAAATGTCGAATGTTCATGTTGTGAATTTTATCTAACAGGAATATCTTGCTCGCATGTCTTAGCAGTTTGTAATAGATCACATATGAGATTAGCCTACCAGAATTTTTGTTCACCCTGGTATAGTACAGACTGCTATCGTGCGGCGTACGCACCACATTTTCATCCTGTTCCTGATAGACGACACTGGACACGACCCCAAGGTCCCCCGATTGTACCGCCTCCTATACGAAGGAAGAAAGGTCGTCCACGATCTACACGTATACGTAATATAATGGACGAGGGGGGTGGCCGACGAGGAAAATGCTCCATTTGTAAGCAGGCAGGCCATTATAGGAGCACTTGTTCACAAAATGCAGAAAGAGTGCAACAAGGACGCCGGCATATGACTTCCACAATTATATTTATCTTGTCTTAATATTTAATTATTTTTAGCTATCATGTTACTAATATGTAGATTACTTATTGCAGATGGCAGATCACGAGGACGCGGGGCCAGTTGATCCGTCTGTCCTAGTAGAGCAGCATCGTCATAGGTCCGCATTTATCAGGACTGAGGTAAGAGCTATAAATTTTTATTTTTTGAAATATTATAAATAAGCTGAATTGATGTAAGAGCTAATTATATTTTTTTTGCATCACAGGGGTATCGTCCTGTCTTGTTCGCAAAGCATGGGCGCAAGATGAACCAGTGGGAGCTTGAACATCCAGCTGTAATAGATCTACTTCGTCAGTCAGGATTTTACGGGTTATCACGACTCCGACGATTGGTGCTGGATCAGGCTCTGCTGGGCGCCCTTGCCGAGAGGTGGAGACCGGAGACCCAGACCTTCCACTTCCGCCACGGTGAGATGACCGTCACACTACAGGATGTGGCGGTTATTTCGGGTCTCCGTGTTCATGGTGCGCCGGTGTCGGGATCCACGCTTCATGATTGGCCAGCTCTATGTTTGGATTTATTTGGGGTGGTACCTACTCACATCACGGGGTCACAGGTATCTCTAGATTGGTTATATCAGCATTTTCATCATTTACCTCTAGATGCCCCTGCCGGAGCAGTCGCAGTTACGGCCCGTGCATACATGCTATATCAGATCGGGGGTAGTTTGTTTCCAAATCCTAGCGGATATAAAGTTCATCTAAAGTGGCTACCACTTTTAGCTGACTTTGATATCTGCGGCGCGTATGCGTGGGGTGCTGCGACGCTGGCCTATCTATATCGAGCGCTAGGAGATGCCGCGCTGAACGGGAAGGCCGAATGTTGCTGTTTTGGGACCCTTTTGCAGGTATAAAATCTAATTTTTTGATTTCAGTATTATCTATATATATTGGTATTGTATATTTTATTTATTATATTAACCCGTTGGCGTGAATTTATAGATCTGGGCTTGAGACCATATTCATATCGGCCGACCTACAGGCGTCCTAGCGCTGCCCGATATAGTCGATCGACTTCTGGGTTGCCGGTAAGATATTTATTTGATATAGTAGATTTTTGTATTTCAAATGTAATTGCAACTAATATATGTTTTTATAATCTAGATGGGGCAACGCTGGAGGACTACGTTTTGGAACCAATGTCAGGACGTGTGACATTGAGTTTTATAGAGACGAACTAGATCAGCAGCGAGAGGCGCAGGTATGTAGATGTTTTATTGAATACTTTAAAGATATTTTGTTTCAACACTTTTATATTAACTAATCATTTTGTCCATTAACAGATTATATGGATGCCGTATACAGATGAGATTATAGATACATTACCAGATTTCTGTGTGCATGGCTCAGCGGTCTGGCGTGCAAGAACAGTCATTATTTGCTTTCACATTGTCGAGATGCACGTGCCGGACCGAGTCCTACGGTAGTTCGGTCTTCTCCAGCATATACCTCTCAATGTGGAGTCCATCCGACGCATCACATCACGTGGGCGTCCGGATGAGGATTGGATCGCATTTCATGCTATCCACATTGAGAGGTGGTCCGGGAGGCTAGAACAGATTTTTGATCAACTCCCGGCTGCTGGTGAGGACCCACTGCATGCGGCATCCGTATATATGCAGTGGTACTAGACGATTACGAGAAGATGGATATCTAATCCAGTACAGCGTCCTCCGCTGACTTTTCATCCCCGTGGGCATGTCGAGAGGAGACTGGTATAATAATTTATATATATAAATTTAACATGTTCAACATATTTAATATAAATTTAATTTCTAAATTAAAATGCAGGCCGACACACTACGACAGGTTCATACTATTGTCGGCCAGTTACTGCATGACCGACCGCCGCCTGAGTTCGCATATGGGACTTTGAGAGAAATGAACGAGAATATTCAGATGGTACTACAGCATATACCATCTGAACCTATGGCCAGAGTGTCAGGCGGACCTTCATATGAGGGAGCGACCTCGAGTCATCAGGTACCATTTAGCATAGAATTCAAATTAAGTTTTGAAATTCAAATTAACAAACTATTTACACTCTTTCAGGTGCCACGATCTCCATCTCCTACCATTCAGGCCCCGACGACAATTCCCTCGACGTCAGAGTCACTCCCGCCTCCTGTATCACGGACATCTTTTGCATCGACATATTCACGCCGTCATCCATCGTCATCATCGCCACAGGAGATCCAGCATATTGCGGAGCAGGATGAGGGTGGTATCATCGAGGAGATCGATCAGTTGGCAGCAGTCGAGCATCTCGATGATATACCTATTATCGACCTTGTTGTTCCCCGTGGGCGAGGGCGAGGGCGAGGGCGTGGACGTGGGCGTGGCCGAGGACGTCGAGGTCGAGGACGTGCTCAAAATTGAGCTTTTGAGGTCGAGGTTGTCGTATACACATTTTTGTAATGTTCATTTTTGGTTGTTACTCAACTGTGATTTATAAATGTCATGATTGTTGGACATTCATTTGGTGTTTGTGAATGTTGTTTTAGATTATTGAATGTTAATTGTCATTGTTTGCAACTTGTTGTACAAATTTGAGAATTTTTTAAAGTAGACTAAAGTTATGTATGCAGGTCCAGCTAAAGGCGCTGAATGGCTCGGCGCCTTTAGTGTTCTACACTAAAGGCGCCGAGTCGCTTAGCGCCTTTAGTGTAAACCACTAAAGGCGCTGAGTTGATCGGCGCCTTTAGTGTTTTACACGAAAGACGCTGAACTATTCAACGACTCTAACACATATGTCAAAGGCGCTGAATAGTTCAGCGCCTTCAGCAGTTATATCTGAGGACTTAGCCAATTTTCGCGAAAAGTGGCCAAGTTCTCAGCGCATGCTGAAGGCGCTGAATGAAACAGCGCATTCAGCACATAGAATGAAGGCGCTGATTCATTCAGCGTCTTCACAGGGTTTTTGTGAAGACGCTGAACGATTCAGCGTCTTCAGGTCATCCATCCGCCGTGGCGCCCTGCTGGCAAAAGGAGAGTTACTTTTACAATTTTTTGTTTCGAAAGGTTATTTTTCAAATATCAAAAAGTTGTAGGGTTATTTTAAAAAAAATCCCAACATACTATACTGTAGCGGTTATGCTCTATTTTATCTTAACTAACACTGTAGCTGGTAACTTTTTATTGTGTATTCGAAATAAAAATGATAAATAAATTGTCGAAATGAAATTGGTGCAATTTTATCAAAGTGAGGCAATAGATAAAGTTTGAAGTAAACTGTTTTTTTTAAAAAGAAAAAAAAATTTAAGGGGCTGATTTTTATATTTATTTTTAGAAAGTTTGGGTTGGAGGAGAACAATAGTTTTCGTTTTTTTGAAAATAAATTTATTTTTATTTAAAAATAAATTTAATTAAAATAAATATAAATTTAATTAATTAATTAATTTGTAGTTAATTAAATTATTTATTAATAATATTTATTATTTTATCAATTAATATTTAAATTATTTAACAAAAATTAATTAAATAAATTAAATTATTATTTAATTAATATATTTATATTAATTAATTAGATAAAATATTATTATTTTAAAATTATAATTATTTTTATTTTCAGTATCTCAAGCTAACTATCCAAATATTATTTTTTTTATTCCTAAAAATAATTTAATTTTTATTCAAACGTAAAATTAATCTTATTTATGCTTATTTCTGTAATTATATTTATTTTTAAAATAATTAATTCTAATTTATACCTTAAAAAAAAAAAAAAAAAAAAAAAAAAAAAAAAAAAAAAAAAAAAAAGCTTCATCGCCTTTTCCTCCTTTCTTTTTATAGCTCGCCTCCGCTCCCTCCATCTCGTTCGCCACCGCTTCCTCCCTTCTACGCCGCCTACGCTCCCCCCCCTCCTCCATCACCTGTGCTGCTCCGCTCCTCCCGTCGGCTGGCTGCCCCCTCTCTCTTTGCCTCCGTAGATCCTCTCCACAGCGGCTTGCTCTTTCGGAGTGGCCTCAGAGGTGTTCATCTCTCTCTCATTACGTGTACAACTGTGCATAGAATGAAGTAAATTTTGTTTTGTTTTGTTTTGTTTTTATTTTTTTTCTTGTTTTTTTTTTGCAATGCTTTACTCGGATAAAAACTATTTCTTTTTGAATAAAACAGAGTCTAATCTCAAGTTGAAAAGAACTCTTAAAAAAGAATTTTTAGTGCTTATGAAATGTTTATCATGATAATATGATCTTAAAAAAGAGTTTTTAGTGCTGTTTAACAATTGTTGGAAAGTATGTTAAAGAGAGTCGTCTTTATTTCAAGACATGTGCGCCTCACCTCTCTCAGGGCCGTGCCTGCTCCTTGCCCCTTGTGCCTAGGCTCCATCAGTCTTTTGTCCCTTGCGCCTAGGTTCTAATAAGGCTTCGCTTGGTTGAAGTATAAAAGAGTATTAGTTGTATCAGGAATAAGTATAAATTTTGGAACAAACTGGAATTAATATAAATTTGTGTTTGGTTGAATTTTAGGTTAGTAACATATATAAGAAAAATAGTGCTTGAAAATAATTGATGAAGAATAAAAGGAATAGAGAATTGACTTTTATGTTAAAAGAGTAAAATGCCTTTCTTTTTCTAGTTTTTTTTTTTAAAAGTAAAATTTCAAAATTTGTTTAAAATTTATTTTTTATTAATTTTAATTTTTGTAAAAATTTTAAGTGGGAGTAAAAAAAGGTTAATTTTTAAATTTTAAGTGGAAGTAAAAATGTTAATTTTTAAAATTATATAAATTTTAAAAAATTTATAAACAAATTGTATAAATTTTAAAATTTTAAAATTAATAATTTTTTTTACAAAAATAAAATAAAATAAAATTTTTAGATTTATTAAAAAATAAAGTTAAAATTTTTTTTTATAAAATAAAAAAATTTAAAATTTAAATTTTATAAATTTAAATATCTTTTAAAAATTTAAAATTCTAATTTAAAAAAATAAAAAAATAATAAAGAGACGGGAGCATGAAGAAAAAAAATTAAAACGCCTCGGGAAGTGGAGGGGCAGGGGCACAGTGAACATTTGTTCACAGGCTTGTTGGGGGGGGGGGGGGGAAGCGGAATCCCCCCTGTTACCGGTTTTGACCGGGACAACCCGGTAACAGGGGGGATTCCGGTTCCCCCCCTTCCCCCCCGGGGGGGAATAGGTTGGTACCTATTCCCCCCTTAACCCAATAGTGTTTGGGTACAAAGGGGGCTTATTCCTTCTTTGTACCCAAACCAAACGGAGTGTAAGAGCCCTTTGTCCCTTGGTGCAACTTGGGCATTTTCAAACACTGAGTTTAAGGGATTGTTTGTAAAAGTACGAATATAGGTTGGTTCGGGTATAAGCGAGAGCGACTTATTAGTATAAGTTAAAAATTAAAGTTCAAAAATTTAAAAAATTTTAAAAAATTTAAATTTTGTTTACTTTAAAAAGCGTGGGAATAAATTGTTCCCACCCAAAAGTAGATGGGAACTAGTAGTTCCCATCTTAATTATTTTTGTTTGGGGAACAAGAGGGGGATAATCCCTTTATCCGCTCTTGTTCCCCAAACAAACAATAGGTGTTTGTACATATATCCAAAAAACTGTATGCTTTTTCTATCCAGTGCATCTATAATATATAGACTTTCCTTAGGCATTGAACTGAACAGTCGAATTTAGTTTTTTTTTTTTTTTTTTTGGTTTTGTGTGTGCAATCGAACTGCATATTCTACTGCAGGTACTCCATTTTGAAACACTGTTAGTCTATTGATTTTCTTTTCTATTCTATCTGATCATTTTCATGGTTCGAGTCGCATACACTTCTTAAGTAATGATACTTTGCAGGTGAATCATGGAACTTGATAGTCGCACAACGGATAGAAAAACTTAATCCATGGAGACGGCAACGTACTGCAGGACGTCGTGCGTTTTGCATAATTTTCTTCTTTTTCCTAATTCTTAAGTTTATTTTGTTATGATTTGCTTTCATCTTCTTCGCAATCTTTTACATTTATTATGTATTTTTCAAATATTATTTACTATTTAGTAAATGTAGCAACGGATTAAATGGCTTTCATTTTATTTTGTGAACGTGTAGGTCCAACCATTGTATCTTTTATGGAGCACTCTTTTCCCCTTACTTTCAACACAGGCTAATTTGGTCGTGAACGTTGATACTAAGAGAGCTGCATTAAAGACTCTTACTCTGTTGTTAGTTTTATCTTTCCTTGAACTTTTTCAAGTTTTATTATAATCCTTGTTTATTTATATATATATATATTTTTTTTACAGGTTACGAGAAGTTGTTTTATAGTTCGGGCATGATTATTAAATGTGGTGAAGACCACCATTTTAATTTTTGCTAGTCTACTTTGAAGCCCTACTAATATATATAGATGAAAGGACATCGGACGTTAAGGTTATTATTCCAAACTTCAATTTATTCTGTGTAATTGTTCTTAATCTTGAGTGTGCATTTGTATGCATGCATACTTATTTGTAAGACATTGATATTGTCGCGTCCCGAATTTTCAAAAGCGATCTAGATTTTTTTTATTTTTTTTATTTTTTTTTTTAAATCAGAGTTCGAAACGTAATTTCGGGACGTGAACAGATCCGCCACGCGTAAAGAAAATTCCCGGTCCAATCGGACTGAGTCTTCCCTGTACGCGCTCGGCTAGACAAGTGCAAAGATACCAATCATGCAATCAGAGTTAACAACTAAACGGTTATCTACATAAATAAACCAATTGTAAAGTCCACAAGTTAATCCAGTTATGTTGACAATTAGATAAATACTACATAGCTAAACGAATGAGTAATCAATATAAATCTGACAAAGCTAAAATAAATCTAAATAATAAATAACTCGGGACAAATCTAGCGCGAAATCTCTCATCAGCGTCCCGACTGCTCACCACCCGGCTGACCTGAAAAACAGTCACCCAAAGGGTGTGAGACACAACTTAATGTATCTCAGTGGTACAACGAGCCGGAGACGAGCAAGTCGTACCTGCTGGATACTATAACTGAAAGGCAGTAAGCAGGTAATAGGCAACAGTAAACGATATAGATGCTGGTATAAAAACAGATAAGTGTAAAGTTGCTGAAATGATAAACTGTCGAGAACGACAATACTGAAAACTGTAAATATGCATCAATATTATCATAAGTAAGGATACCCAATCAGATGCCACTGTTGGTCACGAGGACCTCAGGCTAGTGCCGAACCAAGTCTGACATGTACCTCCTACCGGCTGACTGATAACAAAAAGGGACTCAATATCGTCCGGTTCCACTGGTGCAGCCATGTAAAACGGGCTCACGGGTCGAATAGACTACTCTACCGGTAAAGAACACTATTGTGGAGGATCAGCCCACTGGTGTACGTGAAATGTACAGCTGGTGCATAGCGATCTCAATGCGGATGCTCAAGCTCGCAGTCGGAAGACCGAAAACATGGCGAATAGCCGAAAACTCCCAAACGGAATCAAGTATGTCAAAAGTACATGCTGTAGCAATGAAAAATCCACCTACTCTATCATGCAAGGTAAAACTGTAAATAGCGACCAGTGAAAACTAGCAGTAGGTGGTATATGGCAAAAATGCAAGAGTATCTAATAATACTGAGTAAGACATGTAGGTAAGCAAATAAAAAGTCCTACTATACTAAGAGTGTCAACTACACTGAAAATGGATATGATGTATCAAAAGCGAAAAAGAAATAATAAGTATGGCTAGCGATGCAACCAAAGGGTCCAATCAACCACGGTACCCCAAAAGTTTACACTATGCCAATGCCCGGATCGGAGTACCCACCTCAATTCAGGCGGTCCTGAAATTCGCTACACAATGGGCTAGAAGGCTCCTGGGTGCTCAGGCCTGAAACACATCCAACTACCAAAAACAACTCTCACATACCCACCCCCACCGACTCAAAGTGAACAAATGGCTGAAATGGAAACTTCACTGTTATCCCGGGATCCGACGGGATTTCCGGTGATCCGCCGATGTAATTGCTTACCCCAAAAAGATAATTAAGGAAAAACGGTGAAATAATAAATGTCCCCTAATCCTAAAGTAATAAAATGCACATCACAATATTTATGGCCACAAAAAAGGTTTTCGGATGTACCGTACCCAACTGGTGAAGAGTCGAAGGCCACAGAAATATTCGGCCGCAAAACGGTGCACTGCTACAAAAACCGAACTATTTCGGGTCCGCCGTAAACTGTAGTAGCGAAACAGAAGACCAAGCATTGGTCAGCTAAGATATCGCCAGAAAGGCGTGCGCGGTACGAAGAAAGCAGACGCGGCGCACGGCGCGGGCAGCAAAGCGGCGGTGCTGTGCGTAAAGCGAGCGCGCAGCAAGGTGCTGGGCAGCAGCACTGCGCGCAAAGGCGAGCGGCAGCATGCGCGCTGGGGCGCGCGGTAACAGCCCGCGGGGCAGTGAGCACGCGCAGCAGCAAGCGGCGGGGACGACATGCGCTGGGCGTGCGCGGTAGCAGGGGCGGCGCGGGGCACGCGCGGCAACAGCGCGCACAAGGTCCGCGCAGTAGCAGCAGTAGGGGCGCGGCTGCAGCGAGCGCGCGGCGGCTAGCAGGGCGGCGGCGGCCTGCGTGGCGTCATGCGCGCAGAGGCATGCGGCGGCAGCGGCGGCGCGCGGCAGAGAGCGGCGCGCGGCAGGCTAGGGCATCCGACCCAAAGCAAAAAGGGGAAAAGAAAGGAAGAAAAGAAAAGAAAAAAAGAGGAGAAAAGAGAAGAGGAGGGAAGGAACCCACCTGCTTCTTCTCCGGCGACGGCGGCTTCGCTTTCCGAGGCGAACAGGCGAGATGGAAATGCTCGGTGGCTGTGGGGAAAAAGAAAGAAGGATTAGGATAATCGTGATTACGAACCCTAATCCTAATCCTTTTTATAATATTTGGTCCAAAAGACCAAAATGCCTCCAGCGTCAAGATTTAGATTTATCTAAATCAGTCAAAAAAACAAAACACAACTAAAAATTTTGAAAAACGTACGACAAATCTAATTTTTTCAAATAAATCTCGGTTACCCAGATATCCTTATGAAACAGCCACACTATATTCAAAAAATCAATTAAATTAAATTAACCAGTTAAAATTCTCGAGTATTACATATATGTAGTATTGTTTAGGATAGACAATAATTTTATATATTTCTTCTTGGTTGTGCTTCATAATTAGTAAAATGATAAATGAGAAACATTCTTCACATGTTACTGTGCGTCTTTGGAATGGAAACTTAAACGAGAGTCAAGTGTTGGGTTTTGATTTACATTATAATATTGCTGCAGTGGTTGTTGAAAATGAGAGATCTATGCATTTGCTGTTTTCTTTTTAATTTGTATTTTATACTCTATGCTCCAGGTTTTGTTTTATAAAATAGTTGTGTTTGTGTACATGTACTATGCGGGTTGATGATCCTTTTTTGTGCTAGTGTGGTATTGGGGGACCTCTTATCAATCTGGACGAAAAAGTTATTGGAATAAACTATTATGACCATTTATATACTCCAATTTTGCCCATCAATGTAGCCTCAAGGTGGTGGAGGCAGTTTAAGAAAGGGGCAATTTTCTATATACCCCTAAAAATTTTTCTGTTTTTAAATTTACCTTTCTTAGAAGGCTAATATTAAAACTATTCTTCTTACGTTCCAACTTCTTTCTAAAATACCCCTGAAGTTAAACTCTGTTAGTATACCGTTTGGTGCTGCCGTTATCTGTGTGAAATTATCATTTTGCCCTTTTAAATATATCCTTCTACCATAACCAACTTTTCTTATATACCCTTAAAATTTTCAATAGTTTTGATAGATAAGGACAAAATAGGTATATCTGATAGTTTTCATCTCCGATTATTATTTAACTCTAGTTTAACCCTAGTTAACTTAACAAAGGGAAACGGTAGGGGTATTTTTAATAACGGTAGAACGTATGAAGGGTATATTGGAAAGAAAAAAATAAGAGGGATAAATCAAATATTTCTTCAGATTTCAGGAGTACACAGGCAATTATCTCTTTAAGAAACGTAGGTCTGTTCAAAATCTTTTTAAGTTGTGGCATATTACGATTCAATAAACTTCTAATTTCTGAAACATCTTTTTGCTTGTTTATTACATTTGGCTTGATTGCTAATTTTGTTCTAGGAATTAGTTGTTTTATATTTTGTTACCTTTGTATCGATAGTTTAGTCTATTCGCTTTCCTCACATGTGCGCACAATAGTGTGAAGAACTAACTCCTACTACCTTAGCGTATAAAAGTAGAATGATTTAACTTTCATAACATCCGCCTAGCTAGCCACATGAACGTGCCAATTTGATAGACAGTAGATAGTCAAAATGCTTTATTTCCTGTACTTGACTGCACGTATATATATATCTTAATCTATCACAATGTTGGATTCTTTCTTCGTATCCTTATTTTATAAAACTAGTACTTTGATGGCATTTTATTCCTCTTTAAACTTGTGTTGGGGCCAAAATGTAGCTTGCGCGCGATCGGCCACTGGGGGTGACCCTCAGAGATGTCGAGTGCGCCGCGTGCCAATGGATCAAGCGATCGGGCTAAGGAGGGATCCGCTCGGCCGGGTTCTCCTTTGGTAACTTCTCACGACCGTTCGGCCTAAGATAGCCGAATCGGGTTTACGGAGGTTGAGAGGGATTGCCGGGTTCGACTTAGAATAACTGAACCGAAAGAAATGAAAATGACACAGCTGAGGAACCGATTGTAACTTTAAAGCACAAGAAATACAAATAAAGACACGGCTGATGAGCCGGTTTACACTTTATATTGATTGGGAAGGGGATACAATAGCACGGCGATGAGCCGATTACAATTTTGTGGAATAAGAAAAGGGGATACAAAGAAGAAGGTAGGGATAGAAGGATTACAAGTAAGCATACTCTTAGGAAAGCAGTATAGAAAGCGGTAAATGCTGGTATGAAAAGTTAAGTTAATCTACTTCTAGATAAATGAAGAAGTTAGGGTGGTACCGGGTTTACGAGGTTGTCGGACCCATTTTCTTTCGATGGTTCGGGTATTTATACACATCCCGAACCATATTATTAGGCGCCGATTTAAATTATTGGCGTAAATTAGGGGAAGTTATCGAATATTTAGCAACTATTTTCTTTTGAGCCGAATGCCCTCAATCAGGATAGTAGTCGCTTCTCCGTCCATGTTCATCCCCTTGTCATCGCGCCAGAGCGTAATTCTCGGCGCTTTCCAGTACTGGACGCCACTTGCCTTTCCGAGCCCGTTGCGAGATTTGCGCCTCAATCTCGCCTTTATTCTATTTGAGATCTTTCCTTCTGCTGCTTAGAGCGGCTGAGGATTGACCTTGACTTCGCCTCTTCCGTCGCTTGATTGAGGCGATCTGATATCTTTCTTCTGCCAATGGACGGTCCTGAATGAGACGATAATCTTCCTGTTGACCGCTCTTCTCATCGGCTACCTTTCCTATCGACTGGTGCCTTCGGCCGATAGCCTTTGTCGCATCTTGTGTCTTCACTCGATAACACATCGCGAGCTGTACGCCTCCGTACTCGGGGCTAGTCGCAATCGAGCCACGAGCCCCTCTTTGTTGACTCGAATCCCTATCGGCTGATGTCTTTCAACCGATGGTTGACGCCACGTGTTACTCTCTCCTGTGGCAGAAAAATCTGGTCTCAACAACTTGTAAATCTGATCTTGTGATTTGTGATGCCTTGTAGATGTAGTTGATGATGTTACACTTAGGGCATGTTTGGTTGGAACGATTTGAGGCTTGGAATGAGAATCCAAATGAGCTATTTCCATTGTTAGTGCTTGGTATGAGGGATTAGCATTCCGATTCCCATTCCAGGAGAAATCAAATACCTTCAAAATAATTCAAACCGCGGAGGTGACAACCAATTTTGATTATGGGAGGGATTGAGAAAAGAACTCATTGTTTTTCAATAACAATTATTTAAGTTCAAATATACAAATAAATTAAAATTTCAAATTTAAATTTAAATTATGAATTTAAAATTTATTAATTTTTAATTCTAAATTTAAATTTTAATAGAAGTTTGATATTTGAATTTAGATATAGTTTTAAATTTTGACATTGAACTTTAATTTGAATTGTAAATTGAATTTTAAATTTTAAGTCTAAATTATGAATCCAAATTTGAATTTTAAATTTTGATTATGAATTTAGATAGTAGATTAAATTTTTCTCAACCAAATAATAATAATAATAGGCTGATTTCTTGTGAATTCTATTATGAACCAAACAAATTAAGAGATTCATTGTTCTGTTTTTCATTCTGGTCCATTTTGATTCCTATTCCTATTTCGATTCCAATTTTGAACCAACCATGCCCTTAGTGAAGGTGCTAATAGTTTATATTTAGATATTTGATTTCATTATCTTCATCGCTTTTGTAGGATTTCCATATATTTTGTAACATTTAGTCTCTTTCTCTCTAAGGTTAATTTGTTATGTGTGCATGTCTCCAGTATTTCGTTCTAGCAAGATTTATGGTATGGGAAGGTGCCTTTCCTAGAGTCATTACTGATTATTAAAACATTGTTGTTAGTTTTAAAGGGGAAAAAGATTGCCGGTAGTGATTGAATTGGTGGATGGATGTTTCTACTAAGTTTGTTGTGTTAGAAATCTATCATCTAAAAGTGAGGTGCTTGAAGTTAAAGAATGAAAAATTCTTCTACGTGGTGAGCTAGATAGACAATTGGACGTACTTATCAAGTGCATGTTGTATTAGACAACAAAAGGCTTCCGTGCATGATAGACGACACTTTCTTTGATTTTAACTAACCCTTTAGGATTTAACTAGGTATAGATTTGTGTATCTAGTCATAATTATTTCCTATCCTTTGTGTCCGTGCGCTCGCGTGCGCATGTGCGTCTTTGCTTTTGCATTCTCTATGTTCTATGAATTAAGCACCTCAGTTAATTTTAATTGGAGAGTATTTTCTGTTAGGATTTTCATATATGTGGCATAATTAATTATATTTAAATTTAAATTTATTATAGATAAGGTCAATCCTGAAAGATATAGAATTACTTAATATGGTATATCTTATCTCTTTCCCATCCATTTAAATTAAATAGAATCCTAATCAGACTTTGATGGGAAGTCGATCTGAAATTTATATAAAGGGGTACTGGTCCTGCCACCTACTTATGTACATTCTGGTAAGATTATCCATTAAATTCACACCATACGGAAGAGTGCCTGAGAAATAAGGAAAAATCAGATTATCTAGTTCGGTTGGTACTGTTTAGTATTGCAACCGAATTTCTTGCTTCCGCTGTTTAATCAAAAATTTTTCTCGATGGCGCTCTGTAAGTTATTTTACAATTTTATTTATGATCCTGAATATTGGTATGTATTCGATTTTATTTTATACCATATAAATTCCATCATTTTCTTGATTTGTAAAGTTTCTAATGCTTTGTGTTCTGGCTTGGGGAATCCCGCCGGCCGTCGCTTGGAATGGAAGTGACAAATCTTTATGTTGCAAGTGTAGGCATATTGGAGCACATTGTCCAGAAGTTTCCGGATGTAACCGGAGGTGTTATTGTCGAGAAGGTATTTATTTATCAGTTCTGGCAGCTATTTTGATCTTTTGTTCTTAGTTCATTGTAATTGTGAAAAAATAGAAATATTTGATTGCATAAAAAGTGTTAAAATCTGAGCTACTGCAAAAATACAGTATTATAGTAATACTTATGAATCTTGGGTTGAGCCACAATTATAAAATATGGAGCCGTAATAAATTATGCTGGTTTGTTTGGGGTTCCAAAGATGATTTTGAATCCTTGAGCTCTCTTATGTGTTATAATAAAGTAAGGACTTCATAAGTGTTAAGGACCAATACTATGTAGTCATGTGTTCATGGTATTATTTCATGTGGCATTTTTTTCATCTTTTTTTTGCTGTAGTATTACCATTAGGAATTTCTCTAAGGCTGCGTTTGGTTCGGGGATAAGAAAAATTTAGTTATACCGGGATAGTTATAAGTTATGGTATTAGCAGGAACTAGTGTAAATTTCTGTTTGGTTGGGTTTAAGAGTTATACCGGGTATAAAGAAAATTGTGTTTGGTAAGTTAAAGAGGAATAAGAAGAATAAAGAGGACTAAAATTTTAATTTATGATTAAAATTGTACTAATATGATTTTAAATATTTAATTTAAAATATTTATTAAAAAAATTATTAAAATTTATATTTTACTTATATATAAAAAAAATTATTAAAATATTTATCATATAATTTATTAAAATTATATGATAAATTTATTAAAAATTAAAGTTAAAAATTTTAAAAGCTATAAAATTTAAAATTTAAAATTTAAAAATTTATAAATGTTAAAAATTTTAATTTTAATTGTCTTAAATAATTAGTTAATTATCTAAATACTTAAATAATTAGTTAATAAAATAATTAAATTAATTAAAATATTGAATTAATTAAAGAGTTAAAATAATAATTAAAATTATATTAATTTAATTAAGCTTATTCTCAAATGGAAACAAACATTGTTTCAGGAAAAAGCTGGAATAGTAATTTCAGTCTTATACCAGCTTATTCCAGAAAGACGAGAACAACTGTTCTCACTCCTAAAAATTCTGTTTGGGTATAACTAGGGGGATAAGCCTTTATCCCCCCTTATACCCCTAACCAAACGGAGGCTAAGAGCTTCGTGGATTAGAGCATGACATTTCAGATATGCTGACTTGCAGTGCTAAAAGAATGGTGGGTAAAATTGGAATACATATATGTATATTGTGACACCTCCGAAATTTGGATTCGTCCTATATATAAATGATATATATAATAGGACTAAATCTCTTAACCCGGCTATAACATTTTGGATGGTAGCAAGATCCAAATGGTTATAAGAGTTAAGCATGCTAGAGCTAGAGTAGTTCTAGAATGGATGACCCCTTAGAAAGTGGGGCGTCATATATATATATATATATATATATATATATATATATATATATATATATATATATATATATATATATATATGGCCTAAAATTAGATTGGTGGTTGTCTTCAAAACCGTTTCGTTGTTATCTTCGGTCTATGTTACACGGACACGGACATGGGACGTGGGATAGGACACAATTTGGATATTGCAACTTGACTACCTAAAAGAAAATTAGGATACAGACACAAGGAAAATGCTATGTGTACACCCGTAAGGGGTGTACATCTCACATCCCCACTCCATCTAAGGGTGGGGGTGTGATGATGGGTCACTTGATGTGACCCGTAAAAGATATCGCCACCATTAAAATGGTGGAGATGTATGATGTACATCCCTTCAGGGTGTACATGTAGCATTGCTCCAGACACAAACAAGACCAACAATAAAAAATATTATTTTTAAATATAATATTCTAAATAATATAACGTACAAAATATTATAATATTTTATAATTTGTAAATAAATTCTATTTATATGCCCTACCAAGTTGATGCCTGAATCGGAAATATATTACCTATACCGAGTTAATAAGTACAAAGTTTTGAATCTAATTTATTAAATGTAAAAATACATATATCAGAAATTATAATTTTTTGGGGAATAATTGAACAACTTTTCTTTTAAGTACTGTTGATTCTTAGAACTACTTAATCTAAATATTTGATTTTTCCAAAATTATTATTTTATATATCTTAAATATTATTGATCATATATGTTAAATTATATTTTAATTTTAAAGCATTACTCAAATTAATTGTTGTGTATTATAGAAAATGATACATCAGGACCAGTGCATCATAACTATTTCCGATTACTAAAACTCTTGGAAAATCTTCTTAACACGGAGAGGGCACGCGGGTCCTCTCTGCGTTTTTCTTTTTTTGATTTCGGAGCCGAGTCCGACCCTAATCAAGGTACCTAATGTTGATTAGGTTGTAAGGTTTTTGTATTGATTTTGGTATGGGTTCCTTTATGTAGGGGTGTCAACGAGTCGAACACGAGCGAGCTGGGGTCGGCTCGTATTCGGCTCGTTTAATAAACGAGCCGAACACGAGCTGGCTCGTTTATATATCGAGCTGGAAAATTCGGCTCGTGTTCGGCTCGTTTATTAACGAGCCGAACACGAGCTGGCTCGCGAATAACAAGTTTGATTTTCATTCATACTATTAGGTGTAAAGTTGAAAAAAAATTAAAAAATTAAAATTTTAATCTAATAATTAAAATTTACAAAAATTAATGGCCTAAAATCTAAATAGTAATATATATATATATATATATATATTCGAGCTGTTATCGAGCCGAACACGAGCGAGCTGACCCCAGCTCATGTTCGGCTCGTTTATTAAACGAGCTGAAAAATTCGGCTTGTGTGCGGCTCGTTTACTAAACGAGCGATTCGATCTCGAGCTCATTTCGAGCCAAACACGAACTGACTCGCGAACAGCGAGCTAGATTGCCATTTCTACCTTTATGTAATAAAAAAAGTATACCATGTACTTCTTTATCACTTTTTCCTTTTGAATTATTTGCGACTGCATGTTGCATTTGTAATTGTTACAATCATCATCACTTGATGCCATAACATGTAAATTGTCTTTCATAAGAGCTTTTTGGTATATATTCACTATTCATTGTATTTAAAGTTGGATTCAAACATTCATTTGAGTAGCTAGGTGCATGTTGTTTGAATTTATATGAGTCAGCATGTGATTGTTTTCAATTGTAATATTTTATTACTTGCTCTACGCACTTACTCACGTACTACCTATCAACTATATTGTTTGAATTTATATTGATTTTATACTTTTGCTTTTCAGTGTGCAAAAATTTCTATTAAAAAACAAATATATTTTTTTTTTGTCTTTTTTGTTTTGTTTTGGTTTTCATTGTTTTCTTACACTTCAGCGAGTCTTAGATGACTAATGTTTTATTTTTTTTTTTAATTTATGAGACTTTATTTTGATTTTTTGGCATTTCGCTTTTATGATTTCTTTGGTCTATGAATTTCTTGTTTGTAGTTATATAAAATATCATTTCATATAAAAGTAGAACTCGCAGTCCTTAAAATGGTTTAGAGGACAATGCTTTCTGGAATAATTAAGTAATAATATATTTTCTATTTTTCGTTGCACTACTATATCTTTCATTTGATTTGTAAAATTCAATTTCGTTATCATAACTTTTCCTGTATTTTCGATTAATTTTTTGTTTTGCTCAAATGAACAATGAAACATTTATAACATATTACATATACTATTTGTTGGAAAAATTCGGTACTCGTCCCGGTACCAGATTCTCTGAATCCGCAACCCGCTTCGATACCGCAATCCGCTCTGGTACCGCCTAGAGTTGGGATTCCGCAGCGAAAACGTCAAATCGATTTTTTACCATAAACCCGTCCTCTCAACAAAACTGGAACCAATACAACTACAAAGAGAAGAAAAAACAAAATAAGGAAATATGCTGGTGAAATAAGATTTATTAACCAAGAAAAGAATTACACCAATTACACCAATTACACAGACTTCTCTTCTGCAATAGAGTAGCTTCAACCCTAGCTCTCCTCCTGAATCTCTCTCACCCTTCTCTCGTCTTCTATAAACCTAGAAGACTATGGGTGTTGCTAAATACTAGTCCCCACCACCGTGGGTGTGGATATCACTATATCAGTGTGGTTAAATCCTAGCCTCCACCGCCTCCATAGATATTACCACCACCGTGGGTGTGGCTATCTTAACACCACCGTCAAATAATAGCACATATACTATATTTATAACTTACATAAAAAACTATCCAAATTCTAGTGTGAATAGATTTTATTTTAATTAATATTTAAATCTTAACAAACTTATCTCTTTAAGATTTAAATATTAATCTTAATCCAACTATGATTCAACTACAAATCTAATTAAATCCTAACACTATTGATAATTACTTTTTACTGGCAGAAGAATTGGTTCAACAATCAATATTTCTCTTTTTCATTGATTCCACAAGATTTATACCTTTTCAGATGATGAATTTTTTGGCCTATAAAATTTAGATAGTCATTTGAAAATATAATTTGGAAGCTTGTGAATTTGCATTCATCATTTATATCTTTACTGTCAATTTATACACCAATTCATATTGCTTTTGATGTGCGAAGTTCATTAGTAGAAAACTAAGTTAAATGGACTCGGATCAACGGAGCCACATCCACATCCGGCTTGAATGCCAGGTGGGGATTTGAAGGACAAATAAAAAGAGATTTGCAGAGAGGACAGTCCTGAGGACTCTTTTAAATGGAAAAATGCACCCAGTGCATTCGGCCCTACCTATTATGCTCAACGACCAAAATTTTATTTATGCTTTAAAATCAAAACCCAATTCAATTTGCAAAAAAGACATATGCATATAAATCTTAACTTTGGAAAAACCTAACATTTAGATATTAAGTAGTTCCAATAATCAATAGTATGGAAAGGATTGTTGTTAAATTTATAAAAAAAAAATTGTCAATAATTATAATTTTTATATATAGATTTTTTGAATGTCATATTATACTCTTAATTAATTACATCTAGATGCAAATTTTTAAGTGTGCTTATAGACTCAATAAAGGTAATAAATATCTCCTTAAGAGGATTGATTCATCTTCCAACTTTGTAGGGTATATAATTAGAATTCATTTTTAAATATTATATTATTTTGTTCATAATAAATATAGACATAACTTTGGTTGAAACACTACACCAAAGGAAACTTTTAGTGGTAATTTAAATGGCTGGAAAAAGTTTAAAAAGTGTCAGAAAATATTTTTTCTGGTATTTTTTTTTGTAGCACTCACTAGTGCCGGTTAAAAGCCCGTTGGCAAATATTTTGCCAGCACCTTTTTCAAACCGTTGGTAAGTGCTAAAAAGCCAACGCTTTAAATTGCCACATCTACGAATATATAGTGGCACTCACAAGTGCCGAAAAATATATTTCTTTCTGCATTTAAAACTGCCGGCTATTTAGTTTTTGCCAGCAATTTTTTCTGCCAGCAATATTTTAAGGGCACTTGTTAATGCCGGCAATAATTTTAAAAATTATAATTGTCAATTAGATATTTCGACAAAAAAAAAGTGTCGATAAATGTTGCATTTGTAATATACATTTTTGTATTTTGTAATTAAATGAATAGAGATTCATATATTAGTAATGAAGATGATTCAGTTAGCCAAAATAAGTATCTCATGCTAACACTGAATATTATAAAAAGTACACATACAAATGACATTAATTTAATAAGCAATTTAAGCAAAAAATAAAAAAGATTACTTCATAAACTTTCAAGAATTATTATATATTCAACATATCCATAATTGTCACGCTCCGGGATCGAAACTGCGATTCAGACTCGCCAACAGATCCGTCACCCATACGGGAAGCTCCGCATAGGCGAAGCGTCTAACCTGCAAAAGATAGCAACAACTATACAAATATCAGAGCGGAAGAGAAACTACTATCAAATAAAAGTACATGCATCCACAGTACAAGTCAGGTCCTCACAATACAACTATCTCTCAAAATAGAAAATAAAATACACCCAGCTGACTGTACAAAACCTCCAAAAGTGGGTACATCTACTCTCCACAGACAGGTAGGGATCTAGCTCACGACTCCCTTACTTCGATCGGAAGGAACAGCAGGTGCAGGAACAAGAGTAGATGCCTCTAAAAAAAAGTAACCAACAGAGGGTGTGAGAATTACATCAAACAGTAGTTCTCAGTGGGTACCGTCTCCAAGTCCAACGGTTTGCCTACTAAGTCTATTAGGGGCATAAGGAAAGTAATAAGCTGGAATAAACTCTACAGCTATCATGCCTCTATTTACGATCCTCAAGGGTGAAATAGAGGGTTTTTTTTGAAAATCACCCTCTCAAAATTTTTATTTTTCAAAATGGTCCTATAAAATTTTAAATTACAAAAATGGCCCTATGGGTGCCACATGTGCGCCACGCAGACGCCACGCGGGTGGGTTGGGGTTTTAAGTTGAACACGGTGAATGATTCACCGTGTTCAAACACGGTAAACCATTCACCATGTTCAATATTTTTATTTACTACGGGAACCGTTCTCCATATTTTAGATTGTTAGGATTTTGAATTTTATTAGTAGGTTGTTAGAAATTTTTAGATTGTTAGAATTGGATAATATTTGATTGTTAGAATTTTATTGGTTGATTGTTGGGATTTTTTTAGATTGTATCATCTTTTTTGATCATATATTGTTAGAATTATATATGATCAAAAAAGATGATACAATCTAAAAAATCCCAACAACCTGCTAATAAAATTCTAACAATCAAATATTATCCAATTCTAACAATCTAAAAAATTCTAACAACCTATCAATAAAATTCAAAATCCTAACAACCTAAATTACAGGGAACGGTTCCCCGTAGTAAATAAAAATGTTGAACACGGTGAATGGCTCAACGTGTTTGAACACGGTGAACCATTCACCGTGTTCAACTTAACACCCCAGCCCGCCCACGTGGCGCACACGTGGCACTCATGGGCCTTTTTTGCAATTTGAAATTTTATAGGACCATTTTGAAAAATAATTTTTTTTAGGGGGCTAAATGCAAAAAAAGTCTTGAAATAGATGATAGTATGCAACTACTCAATCTCGAGATGCTCAGTCAACCCAATCCTACTGATTGCCACATCGGGTCCAGTCAAACCTGCGCTCACCTACTACCACACATCCACACCAGGACGGAATTTACGTAGGGCGTCCCACAAGGACTGTATCGACATCGCGCAAAAGCAAAGTAACAGGCAAACTCCGAAGCGGCACTCGAGGGGAGCGACCTCACCGAGGATCAACCGCGCATCTCTGTCGAGCTCAATATGGCTCATGCAGGCTATAGTCCAAATCTGCGATCAACCAAATCGAAACTCACCAACTCAACCACTAACAACACCGGCCAGAAACACTCAACAGCTTGGGACCACCGCCTACCCAAACGGCTCCCGACACTAGAACAGATCTAGCCTCAGCTATTAGACTCCACTCGGCCCTCAAGCACAAGCGTTACATGCATCCTACACTACCCCGACCACTCAGCCCAATACCAAGACGAGAATAAACTCTAAGTCATGAGAGAAGCAATGCAAGTGAAGAAGGTACAAAAACAGCTAAAATATACCCAAGTTACGAGTTTTTTAAAGTCTGGTAAGATATCATGCAGTATATGACAGGGGTGCTAGTCAGAGTTCCACAATTCTACAACTATCATAAACATCAATAGTAGCACTACCACTAGCATGCTGATAACTATAATAATAGAATTAATAAGAAGCCCGTTAATTTTGAAGGAAATCCAATCCACCTGGAACGTGTTGATCCGGAGTTCGATCGGGCTGAAACTTGGCGTGCACGTTCCTCAGGCTCCTACATTTCCAACGAACTGAAAAACTCCCAAAAACTCTTGCCAGATTGAGAACAATTGCAAAAACACCGGGTTAGTCACAGAAATCCAGCAAACGGCTCGATTAGCAATCGACGGCCCAATTCGAACTCATATCTCGACGAAAAGGTGCAAAACTTGGTTCCTAAGTTCTCCTCCAACTTAAAAACACCCAGGAAATCAGAAAAAGCTCTCCACAAGTGCTGAAAATCCTGTTAAGGCGAGAACTCTTTGAAGCTGTCCGAATTTGTTCTAAAAACAGCAAGCAACCTCAGCGAAGTGTAGAAGCTAATCCATAAGTGATCTCAAGCTGAAATAAAAAAGAAAGATGCTCACCTTGACCATAAAAACATGCTCAAACTTCTACATTCTCAGAATAACCCCTTGATCACCACGAAGTCTGTAGAACAAAGCCGAACATCACAACAAGTTCAAATGCAGAAAACAGCATCACCATTCTATCACAGGGGCTTCAAGAATAGGGAAAAACTTATACAAATTACCTTCAAAATTCCAAAGAAAGGTGCTCAAGTGTTCCTCTGCGAGTCTAGATGAGTTCCAAGCCCTTAAACTTCAAAATCCAAAGACAAAAAGCCAAGAAAATCCATAAGTAACCAACTCTATCCAGAAATTTGCCCTGTGCACAGGGTCTCCAGAGGTGATACGAAACACCCTAGAAAATGCGGGAATGGAGGGAGGTCATCAATACAAAAGTTGAAGATCTACCTGTGTAAAAGGTCTTCTCCAATTTTCAGCTCAAAACTCCAAGTGGTTAGCTCTGAGGAAGCCGCGGACGAAACGTCAATGGTGCTGGTCGTGGCTGCAGGAATGAGGAAGCTCACAAAGTTGGTGAAGATGATGAAGAAGATGCCCTCAAATCTCTCCAATTGTTACGACCCGGGACCGACAATTTGTACGGTTCGGGCACGCCAACAGACCCGCCAATCGAGCACGACTTTACGCTACCCGAAAGGAACGGTAACATCCATCTCGAATCAAAATAATGCTTATGATGAGATATTATATCAGAGTAAAATCACTACTAAATTAAAACTTTCATTCAATAAACAAATAGTTTAAGCAGGTATGAAAGCATACAAGAGTGAACCATGCATTACTTTATTACACTTTACATCTTTGAACTTGCCAATAAAACTATTACAACTCTTTTACATCATTTCCTCACCATACAGGTTCGCTCAAGCAATATATGAAAAGGGATACCTCTGCTAGATCCTCTAGGTCTCTATGCTGCTGGGCCCTTGCCCCTGTCGCATACCTCGCCGTCTGCCTCTGAACCGTCGTGATCGCTGCATCCATACCTGTACCTGTGGGGGGGGGGGGTGCACCCAAGGGGTGTGAGAACTCCTGACAGAGTTCCCAGTGGGTTCAACCACCGAGAAAAAGTGTCCTACACCACTGGGTCCAATGGAAGCAATAATAATAGTGCTAGAAAACTAAAAACCTCAATATCAAAATGCGGCTATGCAATATACATGATCACTACACTATCTGTGTGTACTCATCGTCCCAGCACTACTCTGACTAGCCGCACTAGGCTGCTAAGCACCAACTCGGCCACTATGCCGCTGTACACAGGGTAAACTAACCCGGCCACTTTGGCCACTCTGATTTTTCTTTAGTCTTTAGATTCTGGTGCTTTAGTTCAAGTTAACCCTCAGAAATTCTTATCCAACGGGCCCGAGCCCGGTAGTCCTGCTACCATCAGATAAGGTTTCCAAGGTTGCCGATAACACCCAAGAGTGTTGCCCCGTCCTACGAAGTAAATGTGTTCTTCGGGCCACGCTATCGGAGGGAGGGGGCTTCCCTGCGTCCGATCCTGATGCACCCGGGGAGAGGGCAAGCCGGTAACCCTTTACGTCCCGCAGAACCACATTTCAACCTTCGAAGGCACGTCCGTTTTATCTTTTTATTATCTTTCTCTTTTACTTTAGTTCTTAGCATCTTTGCTTTTGAACACTTGCTTTCCTTTCTTATTCGAGCTCACAGCTCCCAGTTTGCCGCTGGCAAAACTCTTCCTCTTTTCTTGAGGGCTTGGCTCTTCGCTTTCACTTTTAGCCCTTCGAAAGTACCTCGTCCAACGGGCCACTGCCCAGGGAGTCCTGCTCCACATGACGAGTCCCAAATTCGAAGGCGCCATTTGCATTCTCTTTATACTCTTTAGCCATTTTTAGCTTGCTTTTAACTTTAAGCCTTTTTATCTTAAGCAATTTGCTTGTCTTGCTTATTAACCAAGTTTTAGCTCTATCTTGAGCGATTTGCTTGTCTTGCTTATTAACCAAGTTTTTCATTCTTTACCCTAGGTCTTGCCTCACGGGTAACTAGCGAGTCTCCTGGACTCTTTAAACATTTCTCTTTCCTTTTTTCTTAACTTCCAATTGAGGTTGAAGTTATTATCCAATTGCCTGGACACCCTATGACTCTTTAGGGTTACATTTATTTAATCCTTTAACCTTGGGATCTTATCCCACTTTCCTGATTCCTTACTGAATCCTAGAGTTCACTTGGCTCTATTTTTGATTTCACTTTTAACTTAGAGTTGCTCTGACTCTAATCTTTGTCTGTGAGTTTAAACTCCTCTAGATCACCTTAGGTTCCTTTTACCTAAGTTCCAGATTATACTCGCCCTAGAGTCCCTTGACTCTATGTTGATCACTAGTTCACCTTAGGTTCTCTTTTACCTAAGTTCCATGTCATGCTCATCCTAGAGTCCCTTGACTCTATGTTGATCACTCTATCCAGTGTCCTTAGGTTATTACCTAAGACCATGCCACTCATCCACCCTAGGATAACTCCTAAGTTCTGATGCCACTCAGTGAACCCTGAAACTAGGTTTTCTCCTAGTCTTACTACCAACATGTACTCTTTCCTTATGTCACATGATTCCTAGGGTCATACCCTAACATGATCACAATCATAAGGCTGATCACATTCATGCATGCAGTTATTTTCACATTCATCATAAATAACACTTATCCTCTAAGCATGCAAATCTATCCTTTATCTTTGGCAACCAACAGTTGCACTTTTGTCTGTGTCCTTTCGCACGTGCACATGTATCCACTATCTCTGGCAACCAACAGTTGCACTTTTATCATCTGATTCCAATTACACAGGCAATCATAATCATAATTACCTAACGCCTCTAACAGGCTACTATCATGCTTCGAATCGAAAAGCAAAGGAGCGAGGGGAGAGGTCACCCAATTTCGGCAGAATTCCCCACCTTGTGGAGTCCCCGATTTCCCTTCATATCTCCACACTTGATCACTATACTGCCAATTGCTTGTAGACACTTGCAATTGGCCTCCATGCGGCTCCACTTTGTACCTCGGGCTTGCACGCAAAACGGAGCATGCTTCTCTTAAGGCTGCACGCAAAACGATGCGCGATCTCTCTTGCACTGTACGTAAAACGGTGCACACCATTAGTGACGGCACGCTAAACGGTGCGCGACAACGCGACCTGCACGCGAAACGGAGCACATACCTCAAAATGGCATGCAAAACGGTGCACGCTCCACTGTAAGGGTGCACGCGGAACGATGCACCTTCATCCAGTCCTGTACGCAAAACGAGATGTATCGTTAGAATCGGCACGTAAAACGGTGCACGATAACACGAACCGCACGCGAAACGGTGCACGTACCTCGAAACTGCACCCAAAACGGTGCACATCTGACTGTGGGGTCGCACGCAAAACGGTGCATTTTCATCCGGTCCTGAACGCAATACAAAATACATTGTTAGGACCCGCACGCAAAACGATGCGCGACAACACGAACTGCACGCGAAACGGAGCACGTACCTCGAAACTGCACGCAAAACGGTGCACATTTGACTGTAGGGTCGCACGCAAAATGGTGCATATTATTCCGACCCTGCACGTAAGACGAGACGTACTATTAGAGTCTGCTCGGAAAACCGTGCCCGTTAGTCCAACCTGCGCGCAAAACGGAGCACATACCTTGTCTTGGCACGCAAAACGGTGCGCGTAAAACGGTGCGCGCCTTTCGAGTTTGCACTCAAAACAGTGCGCGTTCGTCGAGTCCGCACGCAAAACGATGCAGATCTCCCACGGGCGGCACGCAAAACGAGGCGCGCCCAAGACGCCCGCAAAACTCGAGCAGTAAAACGGCACAGTAAAACTTGGTCCCTAACACGCATGTAAGCATGGGAATCAAATCCAAAGTCCAAAAAGGAAACCTTAAAACTGTACCAAGAATACCGCAAAAACGACACACGGGCCTACCTCGACAATGCCGTGTCGTTCATCGCGTCTTTTAGTCTCTTTGGATCAACTTGCGCGCTCCACGGAGTCCACGGCGCGATCGTGCGCCCTCGAGAACCCCGGCGAAATCGCCCTTCTCCCCTCCCCGCACACTCGGGTGAAGCCGAAAAGGGAAAAAGGAGGAAAAGAAAGTCATTTCGGGCCTTTATAGGCCTTTTCCGAACTTTCGGGCGCACCCTTTCGGGCGCCCGAAAGTTTCCGGGCGGCTACAGTAACCGGCCTGCCGCGGTCTACGCGTCCACGCACGCGCCAGCTCAGCGCCACGTCACCCTGCTCGTCCAACCAGGGGCCGACACGTGGTCGTGGATCCGTGCACCGCGACCACGGAACAACGGCGGCCAATGGGAGGCCGCCACGTGGACCGCACTCGCGCCTGCTCTAACGCCCGCCGCAGCGTCCCGTCGCGTCAGCGCGTCACGTCGCGCTGACCGACGAATGGGAGGCCGACACGTGGCCTGTCCCCGCTGACACGCCACAGTGCTGCCGCGCCTTCCCCGCGCACGCCTGCAGCCCTCGGTCAGAGCGGCCAATGGCGGAGCGACGCGTGGCCTGTCCCCGCTGACCGCTACAGTGCCCGCGCGCCTTCCCCGCGCACGCCCACGCTCCCTCGGTCAGACCGACCAATGAGGAGATCCACGTGGCGGTCCTTACCCCCCACGCGCGCCTCGGGCCGCGCGCCACCACGCTTCCCGCGCGTTGCCATGCCTCGGGATCCGTGCCATTGCATCGGGATCCGTGCCAACTGCATCGGGATCCATGCCAACTGCATCGGGATCCGTGCCACTGCATCGGGATCCGGGCTGCTACAGTAACTTTCGGGCGCATCCCTTTCGGACCGGGCTGCTACAGTAACCGGTTCGCTACAGTGCCCGAACCCGGTTCACTGCAGCCCGAAAACCGGGTTTGCTACAGTACTTTCCGGGCGCCCGGTTCCCACTTTCGGGCGCCCGAAACTTGGGCCCAAGCCCAGTTTCGCCCGTTTTCGTCCGTTCTCGCCCGTTTCTCGCCCGATTTCGCCCAAATTTGACAGGCAGCCATGGTTTAGCTTAATTTACCTCATGGCACTTAAACTTTTCCGTTTGGACCACCTCTGGGTCACCAAAAGTCCCACTGTATTTGAATTCGCTGGCGGAGCCCGTTCTCACTATCCGGGTGTCCGATCGACGCGAAACTTTTACCGGGGCCTTAAAACATATTTACGGAGCTCCCGTAATTTTCTGGGAATTTTCCGAGACTGTGAATTTTCCACTTATAATCTGGGCCCACTTTCTCACATAAGATTCTAGATATCTTATTTCAATCCCGATTTGGGCCCAACTCATTTCTAGGTCATTCTTCACCTCGATAACCAATAGTATTTCATACTATTTTTATTTCCATTTATTTATATTCCAAATTCCGGTTCACTACACCAATGGTGCTCAGGAGTGGTGCGGGTTGCTAGACTTCTCTGCAACAGGAGCCTCCAAGAAAAATCCACCAAACAGCTCTGCAATGGAAGAGGAGTTTCCAATTTATAGCCAATCAAAGAACTGGCCAAAACTCGTCTTGAGGGCTAACTTTCGAGTGCCCGAATACAGGCAGTGCGCACCTAGACGCGTGGCGCCCATCCAGCATGCGCTCGAATTCCCGATCGTGCGTCCAGAGCGCGCCACGCGCCCGCTGGTAGGGTTGGTGGACTCCAGCCAATCACGGCGCGCCACGTGGCGGGCGTACAAGGACTTGCGCCGCGCCTGTCGCGCCCGCAACTCCACCCAATCCAGCGCCGCCACGTGTCCCGTACGACACCAACCGCTGTGCGACACGTGTCCCCGATTGACTCGTGGTTCGCGGCCTCCCGCGCTCACTTCTGGGCACCCAAAACTCAAGTCTGGGCGCCCGAATTCGCCCAAAACACTCAAATTATGTTTTTTGCTCGATTTTTCGCACTGAGTCTGTTTCTCGCGTCCGTTTGGCGCCCAAACGCACTCGACACACAAAAATAGGTGTCAACATGCCGCTGACCACACAGCCAACATCCACGGGGATTCGGGTCACCACAATAATAAACCAAAATAACAATATCAAACACTTGCAAATAACATCTTGCTACAAGTTTCACAAAATCATCAATTTTGATTCGCATCCACAGTACACACAAAAAACTAGTAGTTTAGTCTCATAGCAAAATTTGCAATATTTATATGCTCCAATATTCACATTTTTTCGTTAGACAAAATGAAAGAAATGATGCCTTGCGATCGATCAATAGATTGCTTCATCACTGGCTTAACATGCATTAGAGAAAGGGAAATAAAATAAAAACTCAAAAATTCAATTTTGTTGGGGTCGAAATGCGCCGCTGACAGTTGACCGGGTATGGTCCGTGATCGGCCTTCGAGTTGACCCTCTGGATGTGATGCGCCGCGTGCCAAACGATTAGGCCGAGGAGGGATCCGCTCGGCCGGGTTCTTCTCAATCAAACTCTCGACAGAGCTTGGCCTAGAGCCGAACCGGGATTTGGAGATAGGAATTGACACGACCTAGATAGTCGATTGGAAATTGTATTGCTTAGGAAAAGGTTACAAGAGAACGATTACAGGTAAGCCTACTCTTAGGAAAAGCTATAGATGCGGGTATGAAAGGCTAGCTAGACAAGCGGTAAAGGAAAGCTGTAAATCTATCTAGGAAAGCAGTAGATGCAGGAATTGAAGGTATTGAAAAGCTAGGGTGGTCACTGGCTTACAAGGTTGCAGAACCCCTTTTTCCTCGATGGTTCGATTATTTATACTTGTTCGAACCAGGCGTATGATCGCCGTTTTGGGTAATCGGCGTAACTTAAGGAGAATCCTCACATATTTCTCAACTACTTCTTTTTGAGTTGATTCTCCTCGGTTGGATAATAGTTATTTTCTATCCACGTTCATCCCCAAGATTAGCGCGCCGAAGTGTGATCCTCGGCGCTTTTCGATGCTGGGCGCTGCTTGCTATTTCCAAGTCAGTTGCCTGATTCGAGCCCCAGATCTCATTCCTTCTATCTTCGGGATCCTTCCTTTTGCGGCTCGAGCGGCCGATAGTTGGTCCTAGCTTCGCCCTTTTTTGTCATTCGATTGAGGCAGTCTGATGGCTTGCATTAAGTCGAGGTCGGTCTTGGTTAAGACGCGATTACTTCTCTGTCGGCTATTTCTTCTATCGACTAATGTTTTCGGCTGATGGTGGCCATCACGTGTCGTTCCCTAGCATGGCGATATTTTTGACCTCAACAAATTCTAACTTTTTCAGCATATTGCTCAAATATGCAATATTAAAATATTTATATATACTGTAACTACAAATTATTTTGCTACACAAAATGAAGGAAATGAAGCCTTGCGATCAACTAATTGATTGCTTCACCTTCTCACTGGCTTAACCTGCATTAGAGAAAAATAAAATAAAATAAAAACTCAAGGTTTCAATTCTAACTTTTTCAGTAAATTGCTTAAATATGCAACATTATGTTACAACCTGACGATTCGCAACCCCGATAATGAATTCTCTCTGAGGTGAGGATGGTGGTGAGGATGAAGGTAACTGGGTATTAGGCACTGATCCAAGGAACAGCGTGCTCGGATCTATGATCAGTAGAGAATTGGGAGGATTGTGGAGGGAATAGAGGTAAGGAGAAACTGGAAAGAAGATGGGAAGAGAGAGATTGGGGGGAAGGGAGATGAGACAAGATAAGAATTTGAATTCAATTTATTATTCGTTAAATCTCTCGATTCTTTTCCTTACTATTTATACCCCTATTTCTATAATACTAAGAAAGAAATACAGAGTGAGAGTTGTGGATGTTCCCCGTGGGCTGTGGGCTTTTGGGCCTAATAGGCTCGCTATAGGCCAGGGACTGGGCGTTGCTAGACTGAGTGTTGCTGCTTGGGTCCATATAGCTTGAGTCAATGGTTGTCCTTATTTCCTTTGAGGATTCCAGCTGTTGCCTAGATCCTGTCGCCTTCATCCCTTCTGCTCCTCTCAGCTCTGCTGCTCAGGTGCTGCTTCCTACCTTTAACCACAGCTTTCCCCCCCATGGCTTCCCCTTATCCCCGGTTGCTTCGCCAAGAGTTCTCAACTCTACCTACAGGAAGTACCCTCGACACTCCCCCTTCTCTGGCCACTTACCTGCTAACTACTTATCTCTACTTTCTTTATTGGTTCCAGGTGTAACACATTAATATTAATATATATATATATATATATATATATATATATATATATATATATATATATATATATATATATATATATTATTTCACAATAAAAAAAATCCATGCATAAAATTAAGCCAATTAAGGATGAAAAGGTGCTAGCATGAAAAATTGGCATTGAACACATCATTGCATATATTGCAATTAAATACCTTATTCATAGTTGTTTTTTTTAAAAAAACAAATCCAAATAATAGGCTTCTATAGTGTACAGCTGTTAGTTATGATGCTTTATGACAGCTATATTGGTTAGTAAACCAAGGCATGGAAATTAGCAGGAATTCTGCTACTAGTACACCCCTGTTTCGGGTGTATATCATACACCCAAAACAGGGGCGGCCAGGATTGAACCGGGTTGTTAATCCTTATATTCTCACTCCCTCTCTCTACCCTCTCTCTCCATTCACTCTTCTTCCACGTTTTCCCTCTCCCTCTCTCTCTCTCTAAAACATGGCCTTCTTTTCCTCTACTCTCGCCTCCGTCGCCTCCGTCACCTCAGCCGCCTCCTCCGTCTCAAGCGCTCCGTCGCCTGTCTCGAGGGCTCCGTCACCCCTGTTTGGGTATTCCCCTTTTTGTGGTACACCATCGCCTCCGCCCTCCGCCCTCCGCCATCTCGAGTGCTCTCTTGCCTCCGTCGCCTTCGCCGTCTCGACGCCTCCGCCTTCGTGTGAGTGCTCTTTGCCCTTCAATCTCCTTTTCCTGCTTTAAAATTTAGGTTTTTTGTTTTAGGGTTTGATTTGTCTAATTTGTCTAATTTAATGAATGATAAGTTTTTTTTTAGAAAGATCCTTAATGGTGTTGTGATTTTTATTTCCAATCCGTCGAGTTTAGGGTTTAGGGTTTAGTTTGAAGTTATTGTCAATTAACGGCAAGAAGATTGCCATTATCTTGTAAGATGTTAGGTAAAGATTGAATGAGCTAGTACTGGGCTTGATAACTGAGCAATTTCAATGATAATTTTTTGTTTTTGTGATATTATCATAGAGCAGCTGGATATGCAGTGGATAGAACATGAAAGCATCTAATGCGTTTGAGATGATGTAAATTTTTGTGATCTTTTATTTTCTTTTTGCTAGTAGAACAATTCTCATGAGTTTTAAGGGTTCTCTTTACATTTGTTCATCTGATATGCTTAACTAAGACAACTGGTATGCATTTCACCAGCTTTATCTCTCTAGTTTATTTCTTCACAACCTTAATCTAGATTTTCTTGTTGCACTTTTGCTACTTGAACCTTTCCAGTCTGCTGCAGTATAAAGTGACTGGTAACATATTTGGTTTAGGAAATAGCTATATATAGATTTTGTACAGTCATATAGACAAAAGGGAACACTTGTAGGCTTTCCTTACTTTGAATAGTCCATATATAGCTCTTTAAACAGTCCATATTGCTTTGAACAGTCTATATATTCATGTTGTGCTAATATATGAGTTTATCAATGCAAACTGATATGCTTTGTAGTGAGTTTATTTAAAGATAGTAGAGATCTAAAGATAGTGTAAAGTTGGTGCTGTCAATTATAACATGTGGTTACTCCTTGAAGCAGAGAAGCAGTATTTTAAATTTTAAAGGTTGTGGAGGACTCATTGACTGTATTTGTAATTAAACAATTCCATCGAATTGAGTATGACTGTATGTGTGATACCATCTACTACACCAAGAATATCAATGAACCCAATTCTTGTAATTGCTCAGGATACCCTTGTAGTTGCTCAGGAATATTGACTGTTTAAAGAGCTGTACAACATGAATATATGGGTACCATATATTACAATTGTTACAATTGTAACATGTTGAATTGCTCAGGAATATTGGTTTAGAGAACAGCTATATATGGTTTCTGTACAGTTATATAGACAAAACGGAACACTTGTAGGCTTTCCTTGCTTTCAACAGTCCATATATAGCTCTTTAAAATGTCCATATTGCTTTGAACAGTCCATATATTCATGTTGTACTAAGATATGATTTTATCAATGCAAACTGATATGCTTTGTAATGAGTTTATCAATGCAAACTGATATGCTGATTATAATGCCGCTGAATATATGGTTTCTACCAGAGCTATGTCGTCGAGCAGAGTGGCCGAGGAGGCCACCATTAGTAGTCATGGTAGGACAAAGAGCTCAACGAAGATTCAATTGGTTTGTGGAAGATGTTTTCCAAACCATCTACACAATACGATGATTGTACAAGAGTCTCCCAAAACTGAGGTCAACTATACCACCGCTGGCCTAGCACTAAGGGAAGTTATCTCTACTGAACAAATAACACTCTTGAGAACAACGTCATTTGCTTCATATATTGACCTTCCACCTCTAAAGCAAGACCTTGTATTAGTGGATACTCTCATAAGTTTTTGAGATGAGGAGAACAGAGGAGTTAGAATCGGAGAAACTTTCATTTCATTTATTGCGGATGAAATAGCCGTCTTGGTTGGGCTACCGACGCAGGGGGAGTCGATTGAACGGTCGAAAAAGAGTATAAAATCGAATATTTTTAATAAATACTTTAACTGCGACTATAAGCACGCCGATAGAAGAAAACTCCGGCATATCTTGTACAGTCTTGTTGGACAACAGGGTGAGGATGTCGTCACCGATTTTGTCTCGGTTTTTGTATTATATGTTTTTGCGACGGTTCTCTTTCCCACGAGCCACTACAATGTGCCGAAGGCACTATAAATATATAGATGATATACATAGAATTGGTGACTATGCCTGGGGGCATATTGTATATAATTTTCTTGTAAGTTAATATTAAAAGCATCCCGACGTGTAAAGCGTCGGAATAGTGGGGACGAAATAAATGCCGGCTATATTGATGGGTGTACAGTAGCCTTCACGGTGAGTACAATTATAAATTAGTATTTTAATATATTTTATTTTGTAAATATTCATATGTTCATTCCATTGCTGATAACTTATGATGATCATAAATGTAGAGCTAGGCGTATGAGCATATAAAGGGTTTGGGTATTCCTGATAGGGATAAGGTTGTCCCACGGATGAGAAAATGAAAAGGTTCAGTAGCTTTTAGGAGCTATGATAAGCTTAGGAAAATATTGTTATCTTATTCTCTCCTTCAGAGGTAATAAATTTTTTAATGAATGTTAATTTTAAAAAAATCCTTAAAATATTAAATGTATATATATATATATATATATATAGATATATATATATATATATATATATATAATATATATATATATTGCAGGTTATACTCAACTTTACCTATCGTTAGGAAGAAATGTATATATTAAATTGTACGGCACGTGTTGGGCAGCCGCCGCAGGTATTGTATAAGTTAAGGATTATATACGTTATTTATGTAGTTACTTTACTAATTTTCCTACTGACCGTCTTTTTGTGCTTCTTTATTGAATCAGATTCAAGCGGCGACTCCCGTGGCTACTACCTCTAGTGCTGGGGATAGTAGCAATACAAGAAATTTAATTACTAATTTGGAACAAGCTCTTTACGGTCTCGAAGAGCGGATTAAATTCTTGGAAGTAGAGAATATAAAGTTAAAGGATATAAATAAGAAGCTTCGGGATCAAATTTTGAGCTGCTCTGCTGTTGCAGCAGGAGAAGGCGCGGCGACAGGCGATGTCGAAAAAGAAAATGTTGAAGATTGGGCTGAAGGTGGGCAGCACACATTAGTGGAAGAACCCAGCGAACATCCCGTTGATGCTGGTGAGATTAATATAGTGGTGCCCACTGCCGATATTAGAACCGACATCCCTTCGAGAATTCAAAGAATTAAAGGCCGTGAAAGGAGGCGAAAGGAATTATCAAATGATTTCACGGCCGGAAAAAGAGAAAAAAAGGGATATTATATTAGAAAGTGCCGCCGAGATTCTAAAGAGCAGGGGTCGAAAAAAACTAAAGCTTCATATTCTGCTTCCGGGGCCAATGTCGACGTCCTTATGGTAATATTGTAGTAAGTTTATTGTATTTAATCATAACAATTTTATAAAGTATGACAATTGCATAATGTTTTGGATGATAACAGGAATTAAAAAAAAAAACTTTAATGATCCAGAAGGTGGAGTTTCATCCATCAATGTTCCGGATGAACCCTCTCTCGATAGCTCACCTGGATTCATTATTGAGCCTCGACGCGACTATCCGGGTGAAGATAAAATTCCTAAAGAGGAAGATTTTGCAATCAACTTTTTAATATCATAACCAATAACGAAGTTAGTCCACCATTTCATAAATTCTTTTCCTAGCACTAAATGTATATATAGCAATTTAATTGTTATATATGTCTATTCCAATTTTGTTATTACTTAGCATAATATTTATAATTCTTTTTGATAGGGGAGCTATATGGGAAGATAGCACCAAAGGGTCGGATTCACCTTCTATTAGTGGTGAAATCCTCCGTGACTTATTATTTGGAGGCCCGACTCGCGATGAGGTTCGTGCCGTGAAAACGCCAGTAAAGGAGTTAAAGCGTGTAAAATTTATATATATATGTGTGTATGTGTGTGTGTGTGTGTGTGTGTGTGTTTTAACATAATTCTTTTTTGTTTTCTATTATAGGTGATAAATGTATATTTTCATATTCTTAATACGATGGATTTGAAGGGTATACGGAAATTTAGCCATCCTGCTCTTTTTTGTCGAACTGAAGTTTCGGTGAGTTTGATATTTGTTTCAAAACTAGATTACTTTTTCAAAGTTACATTTATGTACATATCACTTTAATGAAACCAAGAATTATACGAGTCATATTAAGATCAAATATAGCTATTTTGTATATATATGACAACACATATGAGAATTTAGAATGTACAGGGCAACACAATTTTTTTCTCTCATACCGTGACTTCAAAGTCAGATCCAAAGTATATTGCACAAATAGAATGCTGAAACAAAATTCTCTGAACTATCAAAAAACAGTAGTCAATCAATATTTAATCTCTATTATATGACCTTGTATTTTTTTACTTATGTTGCATTATCCACCATAATTTCATAATTTCAAACCTCGTGTCGTGATAACCATTTAAAAAAATCAAGATTCTAAGGAATTGATTATTATATTTGATGTTGTAACTATATTCCCTTTTATATTTAGATACACATACTTAATAGGATGCCAGGAATAAGGCCCGACGAGCCAATCACATCTGAGTTCATCCGAAATGTCGCCTACGATTCGTCATCCATACGACACTTTTTGGAAATAATAACTCTGGAAAGCGTCAGGTGTAATCGATTTATATTTATTCCTATAAATAGTAATTGGTATTGACATTTGCTTGTAATTGATTTGAAGGAATTTTGTTTTGAGAGTTGGAATTTCTGGTGGAGTCATCGTGTGGCAAAGGATGCTGCAAACCTATTGGTATGTATATTACTTTTGTACTTATTACATTGATATATGCCTGGAAGATTAACTTAACTATTTCTCTCATGCAGGCGAAGTGGTTTGCATCCTACTTTGAGTATATCCTTCAACAACGCATCGACGCCCCCAATGTCATATGGCAGCTAGATTGTCAGCAACAGGGTTCGACGGAGGTTGACTGTGGTATGTACACATGCCTATTTGCCGAAAAAATTATAAGAGGCGGCTCTCCCGATCTTTTATTTTATGAAAAAGATCCCCAGTGCTTCCGGGCACACATGGTGAGCCAAATTTTACGAAATCCCTTTTGCGTGACTTCTAGTTCAATGCTCGCATCTATTACCTAAAGATAAGGATGTACAATAATTACTTTGGTTTCAGTTATATGTTGAGCCGTATTGATTCGTTGTAAATTCCATGAATATTGTATTGATTATTTGGATTGATTCATTGTATTCCAGTTTTGATCGGTTTGAGTTTTATGTTGAATTGTATTGAATCGTTGTAAATCTGATGATCTGTTGTATTGATTCCTTGTATCCTATTTTTCATCGATTTTAGTTTCATGCGATGTGTGTATTGATTCGCTGTAAATCTAATGAATATTGTATTGATTCGTTATAAATCTGATGAACATTAGGGTGACGTAGAGATAATAGCAGAATTAAAAGGCCACAGTTATCAATTCAGTTTTGTTTTTCTTTTAGGTAGTGTTTGGTTTGGGTACAAAGGAGGAATATACCCAAACAACATTGGGATGGGGGGAATGGGATATCCCCCCTTACCCGGTAAGGGGGGATATCCCATTCCCCCCCTCCCCCAACAACGGAGAATGACCCCTTCCCAAGGCATGCGTTGGGAAGGGGCCCTTTGCTTTTTCTTTTTTCTTTTTTTTTTTTCTTTTTTCTTTTTTTTTTTTTTTTTTTTTTTCTTTTATGCTTCTTTTGATTTTTTTTTTTTAATTAGAATTTTTAAATTTTAAAAAATATTTAAATTTTTAATTTTTAATTTTATAAATTTTAATTTTTTAAATTTTATATTTTAATAAATCAAAAAAATTTATTTTATTTTTTTTAAAAAAAAATAATATTAATTTTAAAATTGTAAAATTTATGTAATTTTTTTATATTTTTTTAAAATTTATATAAATTTAAAAATTAAAATTTTTACTCCCACTTAAAATTTAAAAATTAACTTTTTTTTTCTCCCACTTAAAATTTTTATAAAAATTAAAATTAATAAATATTAAAATTTGAATAAATTTTGAAATTTTAATTTTGAAAAAAAAATTAAAAAGAAAAGAATATTTTAATCTTTTAACACAAAAGTCAACTATCTATTCCTCTTATTCTTAAATCACTACCAAGCACTATTTTTCTTATACCTGGTACTAATCTAATACCCAACCAAACACAAATTCACATTATACTTAACTTGTTTCTAAATTTATACTTATCCCTGATACTACTAATTTTCTCTAATTCACGAACCAAACGAAGCCTTAGAACTCTCTAATCTTTCTCTCTTATGTAGGATTGACTTTGACTCAAATTTATTGTCACACTACCCTGCTGTATCATCCTAGACCTCCCAGCCAATTTATCTTTCATCCCTGCAGTTATTAAAATCATCACCACCTAATAAAGTTTACTAATTTTGATATTATTTTCTTATAAAGCTATGAAAATTTTAAAAAAAGTATGAAATGGAGGAGGAGATTGTCCTCATCTAATAAACAATATCTTTTTTAACTAGGCCCTATCCATGTTCTTATCCTTTTCCCCATCTCATCGTACTCATCTACAAAACTGAATTTTTAACAAAATGTTACGCGTGCGGGAGAGGAGGGATATGCTAATAATTTTTGATCGCAGGTACTTAAAAAATTGAAATTTTGATTAATAACCGAATTATATTCGAATTTGTTTTAATAAAATATGATTATGAAATTTACTGTCCGTTTACTATCCATATCCGAGTTTGTGTCCATGTAGTAAATATTGATGTGAATATTATTTTATCAAATATCCAACCGTATTAACCGTTTTCACCCCTATTAACATCCTGATCCCAGTGCTAAAATAATATTCTGAGTCCTCCAACATGTGGTGGAAACAAGGAAAATATAATCTAAATGTTATTTATTTTTTGTTGTTTATTAGTTACTCATAGCTTTACCCTAAAATCGGGTTCTTCAATCAGATTTTGGAGAAGTTGAACTTGGGTTTGTATCTACCTTGTCTTCTATTGAAGCTTATAATTGTTAGTCAAATATTTTTATTGAACTTTGTGTGTCCGCCCGAGAATCAGATTCAAATGTCAGATATGAAAACTAAAATGATTGGCACATAATTTAGAAATCCTATGAAGATGCGATTACCCATTAGATTTTATAAACAAAAATTCTTAGGCTGCGTTTGGTTCGGGGATAAGAAAAGTTTAGTTATACCGGGAATAGGTATAAGTTATGGGATAAGCAAGAACTAATGTAAATTTGCGTTTGGTTGGGTAGTTGAGTTATACCGGGGATAAAGAAAATTGTGTTTGGTAAATTATATAGGAATAAGAAGAATAAGAGAAATAAGAAAAAATTGTGTTTGGTTAGGTATAGAGGAATAAGATGAATTGAGAGGGGATAAATATGTGTTTTGACTATTTTGCCCTTTAAATTAAAGTTTAAGTGGGAGTAAAAATTTTAAGTGGGAGTAAATAAAAATTAATTTTTAAATTTTAAGTGGGAGTAAAAATTTTAATTTTTAAATTTTTATAAATTTTAAAAAATTTATGAAATAATTGTATAAATTTTAATAATTTAAAATTAATAATTATTTTTTACAAAAATGAAATAAAATAAAATTTTTAGATTTATTAAAAAATAAATTTAAAAAAATTAAAATTTATAAAATAAAAATTTTTAAATTTTAAAATTTATAAATTTAAATATTTTTTAAAATTTAAAAATTCTAATTTAAAAAAATAAAAAATTTAATTTTTATTAGGCGTATGCAAAAGAAAGGAAAAAAAAAAAAAAAATGCCGTGAGAGAGAGAGAGAGAGGAGAGAGAAAAGGTTGCTGGGGGAGAAAGCCTTCCCTCTCCCTCGATTCTCGTGCCCGGTCTTCCATCCCTCCTTATTCCAGCTTTTGATTGGAATAGCTAAATCCGGGAATAGCTAGGATAACCCTTAAATCCGAATTTAGCTATCCCCGAAATTTTTAACCCCGTTTGGGCATAAATCCGGGGATAAGGGGGTTATCCCTCCTTTATCCCCGTTATCAAACGGGGGCTTAGTGACCCAATCACTCTAATAAATGAGAAACAAACTATCCTTGAATTCTAATAACAAGGCACAGAGAATATATATGATACACTTTAAATTAAATTGGTAGTGCCCTACGTTACAATCGATTACTCATGATCCTAAATCGATGATATGAAGTCTTGTTCTTAGCAGCTTGTTATTAGATTAAGAAAGATAAGGGGGTTATCCCTCCCGTTTGGGCATAAATTCAGGAATAAGGGGGTTATCCCTCCTTTATCCCCGTTATCAAACGGGGGCTTAGTGACCCAATCACTCTAATAAATGAGAAACAAACTATCCTTGAATTCTAATAACAACGCACAGAGAATATATATGATACACTTTAAATTAAATTGGTAGTGCCCTACGTTACAATCGATTACTCATGATCCTAAATCGATGATATGAAGTCTTGTTCTTAGCAGCTTGTTATTAGATTAAGAAAGATATTTTATTTGAAGGGGCTTTTGCTTATTTGCCTCTGACTACTATTCTAAATTTTCTAATTTATTCTAAAATTATCCAAATACAATAAGGACATTTTGGTCAACTTGGGATATTTTTTAGGGTTAATTGCATACGGCTTCCTGTAAACATATCGAATAGCAGATATATTCCTACAAAGTTCAACTTTTTATATTTATGCCTTCAAAAGTCCAACGTTATTCATATATATCCCTCCGGTTTATTATCGTTAGTTCACTGTTTATTTTTTAACAGATTATATGTGAAATGACAGTTTTGCCCTTTCAAAAATGTCCATCCAGAAATATCTGAAAGGGTAAAAAAATAAATTTACCTCACTAACTAACCAAGATTAAGTATTTAACCTATGGTTAACTAGATTTTTCTAACAGAGATAGACGGTAGAGATATATATGAATAATCTTGAATTTTTGAAGGAATAAATATGAAAAGTTAATTCTAACAGAGATAGACGGTAGAGATATATATGAATAACCTTGGATTTTTGAAGGGATAAATATGAAAAGTTAAACTTTGTAGGGATATATCTGCTATTCGATATGTTTACACGGAGCCGTATGCAATTAATCTTATTTTTTAAGTTTTGAAGGATATATTAGATATTATCCCTTATTTGAAATATCTACTAAATTAGGAATATACGTAATTTATTTTATTTTTTTATTTTTATTGGGATTATCATATTTTATTAGGCTTATTATATGGATAAGAGGCCTTTCTTCTTTTGTATTCAATGGCCAATTTAGGCGATAAAAATGTTTTTTTTTTTTTTTTTTTTTTTTTTTTTTTGGCTTCTAGCTTAGGCAAGTTAGAAGATGACTGTTAAGAGGCTTTAATCCTAATAATTTGATATCAAAACTAGCGTTAAGAGCAGGAGATCTTAGCACCCCATGACCCTATTACATAATCCTCTTTCATTCCTTAATTTGCACTGGAATATATGGGTGACAACACATGCTTGTTATTCGTAGCTGACTAGTCGAATGAATTGCTAGTGCATAATAATTGTCTTTATGGTTTGCCTTAACTATACTAGTTATTCTTGTGCGTTTCTCTGATTTTTTTTTTCTTTTTTTCTTTTTTCTTTTTTCTGTAGTTAAGCATTGATGACTTGCTCAAAATAATGTGGAACAATTTTGGGCCATGATCTGTGACATTCGGATATCATGTATGCAGGTCAATAATCATAGCAATAGCCGAGACAAGGTTGCAGTCTTTATTTAATAACAGTTCCTCTCACTGCAGCCTCTTCCTTCGGCGTTGCATTTGTGAGCTCGCACTTCGCGGGAGAATGCAGTCAATGCTGCCATTGCCGTGATGATATTTACAAAGTCAAAATAGAATTTTCATATGCAAGTAATCTCCACCACTCTTCACGGGATGTTTGGATTGGTGTAACCGGCAAAGCCAAACTCGAGCTAGGATGGAGTGACCGCGTTCAGATGTAGGTGGAAAGATGATTGAATCGGGCTGACTCCTTTTAAAGCCCAATTCACCCAACTTAACTTTAAATCAAAATGGCCTCCAGTTATTTGTATAATTCGAGAATTTAATGATAATTTTCCTAAAAAGGAAGGATTGTAGTGTAATTTGTTAGGAAAAATAATCGCACTAATTTTGATTGTGATTAAATTATCTAACTAGTTTATGTTTAAAATTGAATAACAGAACTTACTTTTAATCGCTATGAAAAATCCAGAAATTATAGATAAAAATAAACCGAAATAAAGTTGATCCGGAAGCGTGCGAGGCACTGCCCTAAGGCGTATTTCCGTCCTTCGTGCGGATTAATCGGAGATACCACCCCAAGGTACGACCGGAACTCCCCTTCCTACGAGCACGACCGCGGAAGAGGTTGACGAAGTTTCTTTCAACACCCGATTATAAAACAACATAAAATAAATTAAAACCAATCTTTTCACTTAACAATTAACCAAGCTATATATATATGACTATATTTCAATATATATCTCTGTAGCACACACCCTCTACATGTATATATATATAGGGTGTAGTCCTGTGAACGTTGGGTTTCAATCCAGAGTTCAATTAGAGGTTAAAGAACATTAAAGATAATTAAATGAAAAAACTTAACGTTGGTTTCAACCTCAACGTTAAAAAAGTAATTAACACACCTAATAAAGACAATTAAAGGAGAGTAAATTAAAATTAATAAATAAGAATACATTGTAATAAATAATTTGAAAATTAATAATTATTGAGAATTTTAGAATTTAAAATTTTATTCCAACATAATTTGGACACGGTTTCATTGAAATAAAAATGGTCACTTTTGAGGTTTGTTAATGTTGCAAGTCATAAGAGAGACTTCGGTGATGTTTTGGGGATAAATAGGATGAGTGCAAAATTATCAAAACGAAATATTTATTCAAAAAGCACGATATTTCATATGTTAAATTGCGTGATTTTTTTAAGGTGGAGAAACTGATGAGCATCTGATGAGCAAAACACACATATGGGTGGGTGTTGAGTAATAAATTGTGAATCAGATGATAAAAAGGGGCAATGCGCAGAAAGGTTGTCATTTAATATGAGAAATTTTGGAATTTTGGCGAGCAGAGGGACTCATGTGAAAGTAGACTTAGTTTGAAGTTAGAGGGAAAAATTGATCGAGGGATCTTTTAGCAAAAACCACGACATTTCATGTATAAAATTACAAAATTTTACTGTAGGAAGGGCTCCGGTGCAAAATGCGCTGTGTTGAGGATTTTTGGGACAGTGGGCTACTTTATTGGGTTTATGGACAATTGTAACAAAAGAGAAAAAATAAAATAAAAATCCTAAACATTAAGCCTAACTTCCCTCTCCCTCTTTCCCTAGCTATAGCCGCCACCTCCTCTTCCTGTGCTCGTCAGCGCCGGTGTGTTCCGGCGAGTCTCCTGCCAGCAAGCAACCCTAAGTCATCTCTTTCCCTCTTTGGATCTCTCTCGATCTCTGTGACACCCAATAGTTTCACATCGGATGGAAATGAGATTATGATGGTCTATATAATAATAATAATTGGGCTTAAGCAATTTGGGCCGGTGGTTTGGGCTCAACGAGTTATTATTGTTAGTGGGTCAGATAGTTATATTTGGTGTTAGAGCTAATCACCAGCCGGAAGTGTGTGACAAGTCTCGGCTGAGTCAAGGTCAAAAGGATAATGTGACAGGCTATGCCGGGGTCTAAATGACAAGACTATGCTAGGGTCTAAATGATAAGGCTAGCGAGACAAGTCTCACATCGTCGGGTGATCTTGGGCTATGTGTGTGATTGGACTAACGAGGGGTGTGTGTGTGCGATTGGACTAACGAGGACGTCAGACCTAAATGGGTTGTGTGTGTGATTAGATTGACGAGGACGTCAGGCCTAAACGAGGGGAGTTTGTGACATCCCAATAGTCCCACATCGGATGGAAACGGGGGAAGTTTGTGATACCCCAATAGTCCCACATCGGATGTGTTAAGGAATTTGTATTGGCGTATTTCGTGAAGTGTTTTAAGTTTTGAAGATTGAAGATGAAGAATTGTGGATCATATACATCAATCTCAAGAAGAATGAATTCAAAAGGATCAGGTACGTTTAACTAAAAAATTTTGGTGATCCGAATACATTCTTGTAGTTTAGAAACACTTGGAAGATTTTTCATTGCATAAAAATAAAAAACTGGACAAGTTAGATGTTCAGGATCCGGATCAGGCCATTCCAGTCCGGACCTCGAACATAGTTTAGTTCATGCAGAATTCCAGTCCGGAACAGCCCTTGCTCAGTCCGGGCCCCGAACTATGTGTTTGCTGAAATCGCATGAACAGTCCGGATCAGAGAATTCCAGTCCGGACCCCGAACTTGTTTTTCTGGAAAAGCTCTGTCTAAAGACGACAGTCCGGATCAGATTTAATCCAGTCCGGACCGCCGAGCGGGAAAATTCCAGATAAGCTAGTTTTTTATTCTTATCTCTTTCCAAAGGTTTCTAGCCTATAAATAAACCCTAATTTCACATCTAGGGTAACCGAGAAAAAGAATTAAAACGGAGATAATCAAAGTCCACATATAGAGAATAAAGGAAAACATGATCAATCATATGTTTCTTCGTCTATATTGATCAATTTGATTCTAGGATTTCCAAACTCCTATTTCTTGTAGAATCAAATTGATGAATACTTAGATGGTATTTCATTATCTATCTTTGATCTAAATATTCGGCGGATTATCATCACCAACAAAACAACGATTTTCTCAAAAAACGCCACGTGGATTCGCGTGGCCTTGTGGATTCAAGGTGCTACCGCTCTCGTGGATTCAAAGCGAGGTACGTTCGTGTGATCGATACGTACTACATTGGTAAAGACCGTGGATTCAGTTGGACGTCGTGGATTCGACGTTGGACTTCGTGGATTCGAAGTTGGAGGCAAATCGTGGATTCGATGAGCGTTGTGGAGTGAGCGGAGAAGATCAACTAGGAGCGTATGGAAAAGGTTGAGTCGTAGGGTTACGGTAAATCACCTTGTACGTGTTTAATCTTAGTAGATTTCGCCGTGTTATCGGTCCTGTGGTTTTTTACTCCTGTGATGGAGTTTTCCACGTAAAATCTTGCGTACTTATTTATTTTCCGCATTGGATTATTTTTTACGCAACAATTTGGTGTGTTTATTGTTTACACCTATTCACCCCCCCGCTCTAGGTGATTTTTCTCCTATTCAGATCCACATTTACATAACCCACAGGATAGGAATGAGGTTGTGAGTAGATATATAAGAGACCATGGACACTAGTAATAATAACTGAACTTATATATTTTGGGTCAGTGGTTTGGGCTCAACGAGTTATTATCGCTAGTGGGTCGGGTCGTTAAATTTCGTATCATGGCCAATCACCAGCCAGAAGTGTGTGACAAGTCTTGGCTGAGCCAAGATCTAAAGGACAAGGTGACAAGTTATGTCAGGGTCTAAATGATAAGGTGGCAAGCTATGTCGGAGTTTGAATGACAAGGCTAGCATATCGCCCTGTGATCTTGGGTTGTGTGTGTAATTGGGATGACGAGAATGTCAGGTCTAAACAGGGGGAGTCTGTGACACCTAATAATCCCACATCGAATGGGAATGGAATTATGATGGTCTATATAATAGACCATGGACATTATTAATAATAACTAGGCTTAAGCAATTTGGGTCGGTGGTTTGGACCCAACAAGTTATTATTGCTAGTGGGCCGGGTCGTTACAACCTCTCTTAATGTCTCGCTTAAAGGATCTCTCTCTCTTGATCTCTCTATCTTCGAGATCTCGGTCGGAGCACCATCACCATGATGGCCCACGCTGGTGACCCCCATTCCGGTAGCACATCTACCCTGCGGCCACCCCAAGCCGCACTGTCCTCGAGTTGCATTCTGCAACTAGCTTTGTGGTGACCCGAATCCCTGTGTTAATTGACCGTGTGGTCGGCGGCGTGAAAATACTTATTTTTGGTGTATCGAGTGCGTTGCACGTCAAACGGACGCAAAAAATAGACTCAGCATGCGAAAACAGTCAAAATGGTGTTTTTGAGCTTATTGGACTCATTTGGCTGGCGGGCCGGTTCACGGCCCAATGCGCGTGCACCGGGACCACGAAAATTGCAGGGGGACATGCGGTAGGTGCCGGTTCACCAAAAGACGCGTGTCGCGCGCCCATTGGCGCGGCCCACGCGCGGGGGCAGGTGGCGTGCAGCATCCCCAGGCGGGGACACACGTCGCCCGCTGGTTGGCAGGCGCCACCCACCTGCGGCTCGCGATGTGGCGCAATCTGTGCCGTCCGTCTGGGATTTGGGCGCATGCCGGATGAGTGACACCTATATGGGCACTCGTCGCGGGCCGAGCCTGGGGAGATTCGGGCTCCCGAATTTTCAGGTTTGGGCTGAAGTTTTGTTTGATTTGCCAATAAATGGGGATAGCTAGAGAGCAAAAGTCAGCTTTGCCGACTGACATCTGCCACCCTGCCACAGGCCAGTTACCAAACAGTTCCCCATAACCTACTCATTCTTTGGCACCAGTCTGTCACATGCACTGTTCCCACCTACTCTCCTACCCTCATCGGCTGTCAATAATGTTCATTGGCCATCATAGCTACAGTGATCGCTCGGTTGAACACTCTCTCTACTCAACTCTACTCGGTCGATCTCCCGTTGCTACCACGCATTCGACTATCCGCGCTACAGTAATCACTCGGTTCAGCTGAGACATCTCGGCTGTATCACTCGGCTCATCAAGGTCAGCCAAATCCGAGCTCCGAAACCAGACTGCTCTCGATAGCCCAAACCGCGATGCTCGACTAATCCCACTCGGCTGGCCAACAAAACCCCGGTTCCATGCACGCACTCTCAAGTATAATATATCATAGGTCATCCTAGGGCTCAATTGTAGTGTATTGGCTTTTACTAAAGTGGAAAAGTGCGGATAAGTCACCCTGAACATGTTTAAAAACATGATGAAAGTGAGTTAGAGCAAGTTTGGTTCTGAGCAAAAGGTATTTAGACAAAAATTAGGTCAAAAATAGAATTTGAATGAAGTTTCGTATTGAATTGCGGTTTAAAGGAGACCCGAAACAATCAAAACGATTGTGGGCATGTCGGAAATGGATTCCGAGCAAGTCGGAGTGATTAGATGGGAGTTAGAGCTTTATAGAGTGAAAATACGCTTTTTGAGGCGAGGAGTATTTGGGCTTATGACCTTCTGGATCCAAACCTTGGGCCAAAGGTCCGGACCTGGGCAGCAAAGTCCCCACCCTGGAGGAAGGGTCCGAACTTTCTGCTGAAGCACTGTGGACCCACGTTCGGGGACTGGACTTTTTGGGAAAAAGTCCGAACCGTCAGCACGTGCTGAGAAATCCACGTTTAGGGTCCGAACTTTTTGGAAAAAAGTCTGGACCTTCAGCGTCTGGACAGCCCAGAGAGAGTGGCAAACTTATAAATAAAGAAAAATAGGAGGAAATCTAGGTCGGATTGAGTGGCATTCAACTTAGGGGAAAACCTAAGGTGTGATATGTAGAGTTTCAACATAGAGTCATTGAACTTTAAGGTTAGAGTGATATGGTCGGTATTTTGGTGTCCTTGGAGCATCTTGCAATCCTAGAGTAAAGAACTTAGGGTGAATGTGCAAATTGAGTAAACAAGAGAACTCTAACCTAAATTGGTGTCCTTGGGGTATCCTAACTATCCTAGAGTTAATAACCTAGAGTAAAAGAGAAAAGTAAAGCTTCCGAAGGTGAGAGCAAAATGCTAGCGGGGGGGGCGTGCATATATCGACTCCCGAGGAAGTGAGTGAGCAAGACTCGGCTTCCCGAGTGAGTGAGTGCCAAAGAGCTTTAAACTTATTCGAGGCTAGTAGGAGAATGAGCAAGCAAGACTCAGCTCTCCGTAGAAAGATGGCTCAAAAAGAGCCCAAGCAACCGCCTAGTAGAGAGGGTTCCACGCATAAGTCGACTCTCTATAAAGCACAATTATGAAATCTAAATCATAATATGATTAGAGTGATTGGGTGTAGTCGGGTTAGGTGTAACCCATGTATAGCGGCATAGAGGTCGAGATGCGATTTTAGTAATCTAGTGTGGTATGGCATAGTAGCATTATGGTATTGAGTATGGACTAGTAGTGTAGTGATTCTTATATCACCATACTAATATAGTATTTACAGCTTTATATATATATATATGTCTTGCTACTAATATTTTCATTGGACCAAAAGGTGTAGAGCATGTTCTCGGTGGATGAAACCACTAAAAACTATTCGTAGTTCTCACACCCTGTGTGCAAAAGCAAGTATCAGGATGGCAATGATAATGCAGAATCAAATGATACCATAATGACATAAAGTAGATCAAGGCTAGTGTCAATCAAGTAAGGTCCAATCGAATATAATACCTAGTGAGATTGTACTATACTAATGCCCGGATTGGAGTACCCACATCACAGTATACAATCCAACAGCCCACGGCTCAGCACGCACTCGAACCGCAACCCAGGGACGAGGCCATATATAGGCCCACAGTGGCCATGGCCCCCCAAGAAATTTTAAAATTATAAAAAAGTTCATTGTAAATTATTATAAAAAGTAAGGACTAAAATACAATTGTATTTAAACAATTATGGCCAAGTTACCCGAAATGCAATTATGGCCCCCCTCCCTGCTGCACCCTTCCCAACCCTCCCGCAAGGCCCACAGGCCACAGGCCCAAAACAGTCAACAGTGCAAGTGACCAGACCAAGTGTGAAGTGTGCAACATAGGTGGTACCATGGTAGGCTGGTAGCCTAAACGTCTGCGAGAGCAATTGGCCAATTGCACCTCTCTGAGCTCTCTCTCTCACTCTCTCTCTCTCTCTCTCTCTCTCTCTCTCTCTCGTATCTCATTCTCTCTCTCTCTCTCTCACTCCGCCACTCATATCTCATTCTCTCTCTCTCCCGCTTAGGCGCTGAGCAGCGGCTAGACAAGTTTATTTATTTATTTTTTAATTTTTTTTTTGTTCCTCTTGATTTTTTTTTAAAAAAAAATTATTATGATATTTTGAACTTAATATCAAAACTCAAATAATTTTTTTTCTACTTTTTTAATTAATATTTTTACAGTGTTTTTTTATCACTGTTAAATGTTGATATTTGATAGTTGATACTTGACACTTGATAAAAATAGAATGATAGTTGTTGTCTTGTTGGATGAAAAAAAAATCACTTTAATTAATAATTATGCTTCTGTTTTTTCTTTAAATTATAAATATATTTTTTTATCTAATGAATATTTAATTGTTGAAACTTGATTTGAATCATTTGATGCAGCAGTAAACTTATTTGATAAGTTTGATGGTCCGTCGCTGATACTAGCAATCGCCAATCTGTAACCGCCTAGCCGGCAAACACAAATTCTTCGTACGACTAGTCAAGATCAAAGATTCTTTCAAACCCTCTTATCTTTTTTTTTTATCCCGTTTAAAAATATTTTTATTATTATTAGTTTATTACTGTTGTAGACTTGTAGAGTTGTAGTGTAATTACTAATTAGTGTTGTAGTCTTTTGAACTTACAGAATTTTCATAGCTATATATTCTGTTTATAAATTATAATTATATTATTGTTATTATTAATTAAATTATTTGAATTTGATGTTAGTAGAATAATAATTATTTGTAATTTATTTTTATTTTTTTACATAATTCTACATGATTTTCAAATTATACTAAATCTTAATACTTGATTTTTTGACATAATTTTTTTGTAGATATTTAGACCATTATTATTTTAATGGGAAAGACAGCTACACTCGATTCTCTTTTTAAAAGAAAAATTATTGAAAAATCAGAATTAATGAACAAGAAGTTAGAGATGAAATTTCGGGTTCCCAAAGTTGTCATTTGAAATATCCAAGAATAAAAATTAAAGAGGCCGATGACTTGCCAGTTGAGCGTGATGTAACGCCCCACTTCCCAAGGGGTCACCCATCCTAGAACTACTCTAGCTCTAGCACGCTTAACTCTCATAACCTCTTCGATCTTGCTACCATCCAAAATGTTATAGCCGGGTTAAGAGTTTTAGTCCTATTATATCATTTATATATAGGACTATTTCAAATTCCGGGGGTGTCACATTCCTCCCCCCTTTAAGCCCTGACGTCCACGTCAGACTCAAGCACACTCACTAGTACCAGGCGATGTGAGACTCGTCTCGCTAGCCTTAGCCTACCTTATAGGGAGCTGCACTCCACCTACAACGTTCATTAGCCGGGGAACCTCGCTCTACCCGCTATATAACCCTGGCTCAGCCGAGACTTATCTCACATTTCCGGCTGGTGAATGGCTCTGATACCAACTGTAACGCCCCACTTCCCAGGGGGTCACCCATCCTAGAACTACTCTAGCTCTAGCACGCTTAACTCTCATAACCTCTTCGATCTTGCTACCATCCAAAATGCTATAGCCGGGTTAAGAGTTTTAGTCCTATTATATCATTTATATATAGGACTATTTCAAATTCCGGGGGTGTCACACGTGATCTTGAATTACGACCCCAAATTTGGGATTATCCCGTTGAACAACGTGATGAAGTTTGACGAGCATATATAATTAATGGTCCATATCAACCTAGACCTTTGGAATATCCAAAAAGTTGGCCTCTTTCTCATCAACGTCGTTTCCAACCTTCATGGTTTGAGTCATTCAAATCGTGGTTGGAATATTCTCCAACCAAAGATGCCGTATTTTGTCTCCCATGCTTTGTTTTTAACAAACCACATGGGATTCTTCACAAAATGCATTTACTGTTGACGGTTTTCATAATTGGAAAAAAGTTAAAGATGGAAAAAGATGTGCTTTTCTAAATCATATAGGTAGAGAACCAAATCACCTCATAAAGTTGCCGAAAGAGCTTGCGAAGGATTGATGAAACAATCTCAGCACATTCAAAATGTGCTTCATAGACATACATCACAACAAAAGGCAAATAATCGTTTACACCTTAAAGCATCAATAATTGCAGTTAGATATCTTACTTTTCAAGGATGTGCTATGAGAGGTCGGGATGAAAGTAAAGAATCTATTGATCGGGGTGATTTTCTGGAATTATTGGAAGTGTTCTCTTTTCTTAATGAAGATATTGCAAAAGTTATTTTAGGAAATGCTCTGCAAAATGCTTCTTATACTTCGTCGGATACACAAAAAGAAATTTTGCAAGTTCTAGCGGAGAAAGTAAGAAGAAAAATTCGAGATGAAATTGGTGACTCAAAATTTTCTATAATGGTTGATGAAGCACGCGATGAATAAAAAAAGAAGCAGTTAGCTATCGTTTTGAGATTTGTTGATGTACAAGGATTGGTGCAAGAAAGGTTTTTTGGTCTTGTTCACATTTCGAATACTAAAGCATTAATCGTGAAAAATGCAATTTATTCCATTCTTTCTCATTATAATCTTGATGTTCAAAATATTCGAGGCCAAGGATATGACGGGGCGAGTAATATGAGAGGTGAATGGAATGGATTATAAGCATTAATTTCTAATGATTGCCCCTATGCATACTACATCCATTGTTTAGCCCATCGTCTCCAATTGGCTTTGGTTGCGGCATCTAAGGATGTTCTTGAGGTTTATGAATTTTACTCAAAATTAAGTACTATTGTCAACATTGTTGGATCTTCTACCAAGCGAAATGATGAACTAAAAAAGTTTCATAGTTTTGAAATTGCCGAAATGATTGAAAATAATGAGCTTGAGACGGGAACCGGACTCAATCAAGTTGGCACTTTGCAAAGGGCCGGTGATACTCGTTGGAGTTCACACTTCAGATCTATTACTAGTTTGCTAAGAATGTTTAAGGCAACATGTGCAGTCTTAGATAATATTATTGACGAAGGATCTAATGCATTTCAACGCGGTGAAGCACATTTAGCTCATAAGGCAATGATATCTTTTGAATTTGTGTTTATCTTGCATCTCATGAAAGAAATAACGGAAGTGACCTACATTCTTTGTCAACATTTGCAACGCAAATCTCAAGATATTCTTAATGCTATGCATCTAGTGACATCAACAAAATCACTTATTCAAAAGCTTAGAGATGAAGGATGGAGTTCACTTTTTGACAAAGTAAAGTTATTTTGTGCAAACTATGACATAGAAGTTCCAATTATGTCTGCTCCTTATGTGGGAAGAGGAGGTCATGCTCGCCTTCAACGAGATCATATTACACTTGAGCATCATTATCCAGTTGATATTTTTAATGGTGCAATAGATTGTCAATTACAAGAGTTGAGTACAAGATTTAGTGACAATATGATAGAATTAGTTACTCTGAGTTGTGCTTTGGATCCTAAAGATGGTTGCAAATCTTTTAATATTGATGACATTTGTAATCTTGCGAAAAGGTATTATCCTCAAGACTTTACGGAGTTAGAAAAAGAAGAGTTGAGAATAGAGCTTCGTCATTATGAATTTGAAATTTCGCGACATTTCGATTTGCAAAAATTGACAACTATTTCTGAGTTTTGTCAATGGTTGGTGGCAACAAAAAAATCAGAAATATATCCCATTCTCTATCGATTGGTTAAACTTGTACTAACTCTTCCAGTTTCAACTGCAACTACCGAATGGGCATTTCCTCGATGAACATTATTAAAACCGATCTCCGGAATAATATGGATGATGACTTTCTCACTAGTTTTTTGATCGTGTATATTGAAAGAGAAATTGCCGAGAAGTTTATTATTGATTCAATCATTGATGGATTTCGTGACTTGAAGGAGCGTCGGCACTATTCTAACTTTTGAATGGTAAGCAAATTTTTTAAAATTTTCTTTAGTATTTTTGTATTTTGAATTTTGTATATATAATTTGTTTTATTAATAATTTTAAAGATTAATATATTTTATATAATATATTTTTGGTCCTCCCAAAATTAAACTCCTGGCTTCGTCCCTGCTGCAACCACTCTGGCCTATATCAAGTCACGGGTCAGAACACATCTCACATAACCCAACCCACTAACTCATACACAACAATTCAATCTAACACAAACTTTTAACCAAGTCCCAGGATTCGCCGGAATTTTTGAAAATCCGTCGAAATGACCAATAAGGTTCCGTAAGTCTTAGAAGTTATTAAAACATGCCTTAAGTTGTTTTCTGCCCCAAAACGCACCAAGTAAAGTGTCCAGACAGTAACATATTAAATGATATCGATAAACACTTTTAAGCTCCAACTTTTATTGAAACGATTTTCAAAATTGTCGATTTCAGCTCCGGAACCCGTGGACGCTAATCCACTGACTTTGGGTCTATCAAAACAGCATCGAGACCAACCAAGAACACTTGGCAACCGATAAAGGACAAATAAATGGTTCAGAATGCGGATCCCGCGTCGAAACAGCACTAAACCGACGATTTTGCTAATTTCTACGTCGTAATCCAATTTAAATCGAACAAAAGCCACCGAACTTCGGACAATCAGTCCAAAGGTCACGTGCACTCTACCCGAGGTAGCCCATGTGGCCATAATTGCAACTAGACCTCTAACATATCTTAATATTGCATAATAACTCTCAATATTAGTGGTTTATAGTCATTACCGAAATTCGGAGAGTTTTGAGACTAAATATCTATGCTCACTAACAGGTCTCGACTCGCTGAGGGTTGTGCTTGCTGTCCGACGTTTGCTCGAAGGTCAAGGAACGTGTTGAGGCAAGTTGGAAGTTGGTTTCAAAGCTCGCTCTTGAGATCCACTTTCTACAACCATTCCAAGTGGAATAGAGGCGAGCACGATGCCCAGGAGGTCCAAAAAGGCGCAATGATTTCTTACCCGAAGTTCGGAAGTTGCCGAAAACCCCAGAGAAGCAAACTCGTCCCGAGTTGCACCAACTCGGCTTGGGCTGGAGCGACTTCTACAAACCCGAGTTCCAGCGGCTTAGGGGTGCAGCCACCGGTCAGAATAGGTGCTTGTCAATGGGAGGTGCCAACCGGAAGTGTCGCCAAAGACTAGGGGCGACGGCGGTGCTGGGTGACTGTGGCCAGCCTAGAGCACAACTCGGCTTGGCTCCTGCTACGGTGGCAAGGGAACATGGCCACCGGTCAGGGAATATGAGGTATGATGAGAGGAGATCGACTATACGCGTCACTGGCGGAAGGGAGCGACGGCGGAGGCGCTGGGCAACCCGCTGCCAAGATGAGGCTTGCTTGGCCTGCAGGTTGCTCTGGCGTCTTGAACGATTGGGAAGGCTGCAGGCGGTCACCTGAGGATGCTGTGGAGCCCCCATGCACCGGTGGTGGCGCTGTGGCACGGCGACAACGACGAAGAGGAGCCCGCGGCCAGATCTGGCCTAGAACTGGGCTAGACGGTCCAGAATCGGCGATCCGTAGGGCTGGGTGGCACAGGGTTGCCGGGGAGGCACTTACTAAGGTCAAGGAGGTGGTGGTGAGGTCCTGTAGCCGCGCGGGTTGGTAAGGTTGCCTCAGGTCCAAGGTAAACTGAGAAAAATTGAAGAATGAAGATAGAAAATGTGGTGACTGGGCTATTTTCGATGGTCGACAGCGGTGCAGTCGGTCGGAAATGGTGGCAGCAAGGCGAGGAAGGTGTGGGTGCTGGCTCGGGTGAGGGAAGAGGACAGGAACATGAGGCTATGTTTTCTCTCTAAGAAACCCTAGTTGCATATATGTACCATACATGGAAATTCGCAAATAGCTCCCTAAGGTCTTGATATTTTTAATCCAGCCCCTCACCATGCGTGTATTATGCAGCGAGGACCCTCCACGTGCGATTTCGCACGATTTGATTTATAAAATATCACGACTTTTGTGAGAAACCCTAAAAAATACATTATTTTCGCATTTTTCTGTGGTTTTGTTTTTCCGAATTCAAAATCAGACTTTACCACCACGTTCATCTCAATTAGGTCGTTCTAGTAGCGTATTTATTTCGTCATATTAAGATCTCGTTTCACGAAGTTAGCCATTTCATTACAACACCCCTCAAAATTGAAAATTCAAAATTGAAAATTTAAATAATTCGAATTTAAAATCACAGTTATTATATATGGTCAGCATTTATATGTGACTTTCGTTTACAGTAATGATAGTGGATTTTATTCTATTTCATGATCCTTACATATTGATCTTCATGCTACTGTAGTCGGTGTCTCCATCATATATTTATATGTGACTTTTGTTTACAGTTGCGGCAGTAGATTGTATTCTATCTCATATTTCTTACTTACTGATCTTCTTGCTACTGTAATTGATTATCCTTATATTTCAGTTGTTCCCTAATTATCGTTGTTATTTCTTTATTGCACTCCTTTGTTGATCAGTGAGTGCGGCTTGCCCTTGTCTGCTGGTTACCCCCAATCTTCTCCTGTCATTTCGGCCTTGCGACGGATGCATAGCCGAAATATGTTTCGTGCCGATTTTTGTTTTGCATGGGACTCGGACCCCTGCATCAGCTTCTTCCCCTTCGGGTCCACCATGTTTACCTGGAGAGGAAAAGGATTAGTGTCGTTCTTTTCTTGGTCGGCAAAGATAAGCTGACCCTCATCGATCTCTTTCTGAATTTGCTTCTTAAAGCATTCGCCCGTGCGGTGGCTCCAAGAATGGTGCCACTTGTAGTATTTTCGTCGCCCCAACTCCTCGTACGGAAGGATCAACTACCCCTCTTGGTGCTTGATTCAACCGTCTTTGTATAACCGATCGAAGATTTGATCGGTCTTGGACGTGTCGAAGGTGAAAGCGTTAGCCGACGCCCAAGCCTTAAATTCTCGGGCCTTACTCAGCTTGAGGATTTGGCAAGTGTATGCTTCACAGTCTGATATCATCTCAGCTGTACACACTTCGGCCTCTTCGGCCGAAGACTCACCTTCACTCGCTTCGCTCGACTCTCCATGAGCCGAGATGCGTTCCACGAGGGAAACATTGTGCTCCTTCGGCTTCTTCCAATCTTATCCGCGACCCCATTTCGGCCGCTCCTCCTTGTTATTATCCTGGAATTGCTCGTATTGAGCAACCCAAACTCCCAAATCAAATAGATTGGAAAAAAATCGACCCTTGGAATAATCTCGGGTCTTGTAGTGAAAGCCGTTGAAAGTTGTTTTGGTGAACTCGACCTCGAATATCATAACAAAGTATCGATTTCTTGCCGTTTTGAAACGGTTGAGGTATCCCTCTACCGTTTCTTCGGCATTCTGCCGATATGATGCTAGATCGACAATCGACAGTTTGTGGGGTGACCCGAATCCTTGGGATGCTTGGCTATGTGGTTGGCGGCATGTAAACACCTATCTTTGTGTGTAAAGTTCGTTTATGTGCCAAATGGACGCGAGAAACTAACTCAGCGCGAGAAATCGAGCTAAAACACATAAAATTGTGTGTTTGGGCAATTTCGGGTGCCCAGATCTGAGCTTCGGGCGCCGGGGAGCAGGTGTACAGGGTCGCGGACCCCGGGTCAATGCTTCCACGTGTTGCGCCATAGTTGGAGCACGGCTGAGATGTGTGGCAGCTCGGGATTGGGCTTCCGTGCGGGCATAGTGTGCGTGGCACAAGTGCCCATTTCGGCCGCTAAGTGGCGCGCTGCCATTAGCCGGCACTACCTACCCCTTCGGCTGACGCGTGGCGCGCGCAGGGACGCGCGAATGGATTTTGGGCGCTGCTTGGATGGGCACCCGAGAGTGGAGACTTTGGCTGAGTGTTGGACAGATTCTTTTGGCTATAAGTAGTCTTCCCCTTCCCTGTTTTGGAGCTTTTTGGAGGTTGATCTTGGAGGCCCTACTGTAGAGAAGAGCTTGGCAACCCCTCACCATTCCTGAGCACCATTGGAGAGTTTTGGAGGCCTCTACTTCATCTTTTTTCCCCACCATTGGAGAGCTCCACCATTATTGCAATTGCAATCCTCTCCGTCGACGCTTCGTGTACGGCTTCCCAGAGCAAACCGCTTGGAGTTTTGAGCGAAAAATTAGAGGAGAGCTTCACCATTGCCATGCGACAGATGCATGTGTGTCTCGGCTTTGTGTTGGAATCGGTTGTGATGTTCGGTTGTAGGCTCTTTTCGGTTGGTGTTTTCGAGTGATCTTCGACTCGTTGGAACCTTGGGAATCTGAGGGGTGTGCTTGCCAAGTGTCGTCCGACCGGACTCTAGATTACCGCGTTCCAAGTGGGTTGGATTTTCTCCAAAATTTGCGGGTTTCCTATTAATTCTATCATTATAGTTGCAAAGCATGCTAGAGTTAGTGCTATGCTTGATGTTATGATAGATGTAGAATTGTGGAACATTGACTAGCACCCTGTCATATGATGCATGTTATTTAACGAGACTTTAGAAAACTCTCAACTTGGGTTGTTGTATTTATATTTCGGACTTCCTACACACATTATTATTATTCCCTTGGACTTAGAGTTTTTCCTCGCCCGAGTGTTGGGCCGAGTGGTCGGGATAGTGTAGGATGCATGTTGCGCTCGTGCCTGGGGGCCGAGTGGAGTCTGATAGCTGAGGCCAGTTTTGTTCTATTTTTTAGAACCGTCTGGGTTAACGGAGGTCTCGGCTGTTGAGTACCTCCGGCCAGTGGGTTAGTGTTGTGAGTTGGGTTTTGCCGATCTGATTGATCATGGATTTGGACTATAGCCTGCATGAGCCATATTGAGCTCGACAGAGATGCGCGGTTTATCCTCGGTGGGGTCGCTCCCCTCGAGTGCCGCTCCGGAGCTGGGCCTGGTACTTTGCTTTCGCGTGATGTCGATGCAGTTCTTGTGGGACGCCCTACGTAATTCCAGTCCCCGCGTTGATGTAATGGTAGTAGCTGGGCACATGTTTGACTGGACCCGGTGAGGCAGTCAGTATGATTAGGTTGATTGAGCATATTGAGATCGAGTAGATGCATATTATCATCTATATTGCCCCTTGAGCATTATAGATAGAGGCATGATAGTTGTAAAGTTATTTCCAGCTTATTATTTTCCACTTATACTGCATTATTATCTTATGCCTCTAGTAGACTTAGTGGGCAGACCGTTGGTCTTGGAGACGGTACCCGCTGAGAACTACTGTTTGATGTAATTCTCACACTCTTTGTGGTGACTTTTTTTTTCAGAGGCTTCTACTCCTGCTCCAACCCCTGTTGTTTCTTCTGATCGAGGTAAGGGAGTCGCGAGCTAGATCCCTACCTGCCCTTGGAGAGTAGATGTACCCTATTTTGGAGATTTCAGTACAGTCAGATGGTTTGTTGTATCTTTTATTTTGAGAGACTGATGTCTTGTGAGGATCTGACTTATACTATTTGGTAGTATCTTTACTTTATAGCAGTTTATTTTTTTCGCTCTGATATCTGTATAGTTATTAGATACTATCTTTTGTAGTTTAGACGCTTTGCCTATGCGGGGTTTTCTGTATGGGTGGCGGATCTGTTGGCAAGCCTGGGTCGCAGTTTCGACCCTGGGTCGCAGTTTCGATCCCAGGGCGTGACAGTTCGGGCACGACCCGATAGAATTGTTCGTGGAACTTGGCCTCCAACTCGTCCCAATCCCGGACGGAGTTATGGGGCAGATTGGCATACCACGAAAACACCGTCTTTGTCAACGACGTGGTGAACAACTTCATTTTAAGGAATGGACTGGCGGCCGCCTCTCGACATTGGGCCGTGAACCGAGCAATGTGCTCGACTGTATTCTCGTTCTCTTCGCCCAAGAACTTGTCGAACTTCAGCATCTTCCAGTTAGCCGGGTACAAGTAGTCCGTATCAATATGAGTGGGATACGGAGACCTAAACAATGGCCGAATCGTCGGCCTAGCCTCGGTGCCGAAGGTATTTCGGATGATTTCCTCCACATGGGCGTGGATGTCGGCGAACTCCACTGGAGGTGCTGGGGCCGCCAGTTGCGCCGGTGGAGGTGGCGGCCCGTGTTGGCCGACCTGATTCTAAGGCGGTCCCTGCAAGGACCTACCCAACATACCTGCCCCCAGCCATTTCGGTGAGCCCGGCCTGAGGTACCTGAGCCGCCGGCTGTGCTGGTGGAGGTGGCGGCCCGTAAGGGTCGGCCTGCTGCTGAAGCGGTCCCTGAAGAGGAACCTGCCCGCCGATCCTGCCCCAAGCCTAAGGCTGGATAAACGGCGGTGGGGGAGGCAGAGGAATCCCCTAGTAACTCTCTGGTTGATGGGTTGATGGCCGATGTTCTGCCCTATCGACCATGCTCCCGTCTGGTACGGGATCACTTGCGGCTGTATTGCCCCCAGTGGCTGCGCCGCTTGATAAGTAGCCGCCACCGGCGGTGCAACTTGTGGTTGCACTGTCGGTATTGCCTGCGCCATCATAAATGATTGTGTCGACAATTGCTGGGGTACTGTGGAGACATAACCTCCACTGTATGGCTCTTCATGGGTCACCGTTCACCCAAATCGAGCCGCATTTTCGTTCGGGGCCGCTATCGCGGCCAACATAGAGTCGAACCGGGCTTCTTGCGTCTGTCAGTTCCTTTCGAGGATGCTTGCGTCCTCTCCATATACTCCAATATTCGGGTCATTTGCCCGAATATCTTAGCTAGGGACGGCTCCTGTGGTACCGACCTTCTGCTGGTCTTTGGGGCCTCTGGTAGCGTCGTTAGCAAGTCATCTGCGTGACCGACGCTACTGGCCTGGTCGTTCCCCACATGCCTGGGAACGACTCTGTTTCGGAGAGCCAGGTTGTTGTCGTCTGACATTATAACGGCAAGAAAAGGTAAGAGTTACTTGAGCGTCCCACCGGGCGAGCCAATAAAGTTATTGAAGCCGAAAATGTCGCGCTGACCGTTGACCGGGTTCGGTCGTTGATCGGCCCCGTGGGGTGACCCTCTGATGTGAATGCACCGCGTGCTAATGGATCAAGCGATCGGGCGGAGGAGGGATCCGCTCGGCCGGGTTCTTCTCCGTCAAACTCTCGCGACCGTCCGGCTTAAAATAGCCGAATCGGGATATAGAGGTAGAGAAAAAGAGATAGTTCGGCCTAGAGGAGCCGAACCGAAATGTAGAAACAGAGATTTGATACGGTTAAGGAGCCGATTAGAAATTGTATTGCTCGAGAAAGGGTTACAAGGAAAACTAGTAGCCAATTACAATTAATCTACTCCTAGAAAAGCAGTAAATACATATATGAAAGATATGAAAATGCAGGGGTGATCATTGGCTTACGAGGTTGCAGGACCCTTTTTCCTTCGTTGGTTTGGGTATTTATACACTTCCGAACCAAATATTATACTCGCCGATTTGAATAATCGGCGTAATTTGGGGAGAATCATTGTAAATTCCTCAACTACTTCCTTTTGAGTCGAACTTCCTCAAATAGGATAGTAGTCATTTTTCCGTCCAAGTTCATCCCCTTATCAACGCACCGAAGCATGATCTTCGGTGCTTTCCAATGCTGAGCGCCGCTTACCGTTCCGGTGTTAGTTACGAGATTCGCGCCCAAATCTCGCACTCTTTCCTTTCAGAGTCTTTCCTTCTTCAGCTCGAGTAGCCGAGAATTGACTTTAACTTCACCTTCTTCGTCGCTCGACTGGGGCAGTATGGTGTTCGTCTTCAGTCGAAGTCGATCCTGGATGAGGTGATAATCTTCTTGTTTTCGGCCGCTTTTCCTGTCGGCTGATGCCTTTGGCCGAATGTCGTATGTCGCGTGTTGCATTCTTACGCGACTGAGGCCGGTCTTGGTTAAGACGTGTGTCCCCTTCTACTGACTTATCCTTCTATCGGCTGATGCCCTCAGCCGATGGTATACGTCATGTGTCACTTTCTTAGGTGGCAAAAATTTTGGTCTCAATAATATGTTATTTGTATTTGAAAAGTATAAGAATAGAAAGGAAAAAAAAATAAGAATACCTCATGGGTAACTCGCATACCCACCCGCCCACTCGCGGACAGGTATGGGTAAGGATGACTGTTACTTAAATATTTACGTGTAAATTCTACCTGTCATGCCCCGGGGTCGAAACTACGACCCGAGCTCGCCAATAGATCCGTCACCCATACGGAAAACCCCGCATAGGCGAAGCATCTAACCTGCAAAAGATAGTAACTAACAACTATACAGATATCAGAGCTGGAAAGTAAATAGCTACAAAAAGTCATAAACTGTATATCTGAAATAAAATACATAATCCATCTCCCAAAATAAAAATACATCACAGAGTCGCAGACTGTACAGTGCTAAAATATATAAACATCCACCAGGGTACCTCTAAAACTCTCACAAAATGCAGGGTAGGGGACTAGTCTACCACGCCCTTACCTCGATCAGCAACCTCCGCACGTGCTGAAACAGGAACAGGTACCTCTGAAAAGTAAACACCGCAGCGGGTGTGAGAATTACATCAATCAGTAGTTCTCAGTGGGTACCGTCTCCAAGCCCAATGGTCTGCTTACTAAGTTTACTAGAGGCATAAGATAACATAACTACTGTAATAGAAAAGGGATAAGCTGAAATGAAATCTGCTACTATCATGCCTCTATCTACAATGCTCAATGGATGAAATAGATGATAGTATGCAACTATTCGATCTCGAGGTGCTAAACGTAATACCCAATCTCAATGACTGCCTCATAGGGTCCAGTTAAACCTGCGCCCACCTACTAGCACACATCCACACCGGGACGGGATTTACCTAGGGCGTCCGCCTTGACTGCATCGACGTCGCGCGAGAATACGGGGAGTGAGCGGTAAACCGACTCCGCTAGATGAATGTACGGGTCGCCGATGGGAGTGCAGTTCCAGGATTCAACCTCCACTCGGGGCTCGTACAAGTCAACCGATCGGGAAGGTGAGATCCCTTCGGCTGTTGCACAGGTGAGTGAGCTCGGCAGATCTGAGCCGAGGAGTTGGTTTGGGTGGGTGTTGGTGAGGCATTTAGGGTGTTCCTTAACCTTTATTGTTTTTCTTATTCTGCTTTCCTTATCTCTGTTTGGCTCTTGTAGATGCCTTCTGTAGACCAAGTAAGTGTAGAACATTTTTTCTCGGTGGTTGAACCCACCGAGAACTTTAATTAGTTCTCACTTCCTGTGGTTTACTCATTTCAAGTGTCGGATCGGTTGGTGAGGCACGCGATCGCGGCAAGAACGTGGTCGAGTAGTGGAGCTAGGAGTCTAGCTGGCCGTCCTTGTGCTGTGTCGTTCGGTTGTTATTTTGTTGAGCCAAAGACTCCGTTGTCTGCTCCTTTTGTAACCGAACCGATAGATGTAATAAAATTATATTTTGATGTTTTATTCATTGTACTATGATATTGTATATCTTTTCGCTTCCTTTCAATTAAGCGCGACTGGAACTGACCGTTTCATTCGGATGAAGCGTGGCTTACCCGTTCGGCGGGAAGTCTGGTCATACTTCTGAACCGATCACTCGACGGTTCCAAAGTGTGACACATATTCTCTTTCTCTCCTTTTTTGTTAACCTCGTGAAACCTATTTATCTCCTCGGTCCAGAATCTCTTATATATACCCATCCTAGTGAAAGTTGTAAGGACCATCCGAAGTTTTTTTAAAAAAAATTATTAAAAATAATATATATGGGTATTTACGGATTCTTCAAAATGCTCATAATTTAACGGATATCCACCCATTTTGTCCATAATTTTTTAAGTAAAAAAATTAGTATTTATATCCGTAAATTTGTGTGTAACTCATAGATATTCAAAAGTACGAATAAAGATTGACATGTTTACCTAGGCAAGTCTTAAAAAAAAAAAAAAAAAAAAAAAAAAAAAAAAAAAAAACCCTAAAATGTATAACCAACCAATCAAATTTTCTTCCGAACTTTACCCATCCTATGTTAATTTTTAAAAAAAATATATATTTTGTGTACTTTTATCTCATAAGGAAAGACATGATTGGTTTGGAAAGCTGAGGTAGTGTAAGTGTTACACTATAGACCACCTCCACTCCCAAGGGAGTTAGGCCAGAGGCATAACTATGCTCCCTCTAATATTTTTTCAATAATTTCAAATTTTATTTAAATAACTTCTAAATTTTAAAATGTTATATAAATAATTGTTTACATTTTAGAATTTAATTTTTAAATTTTATCTGAATATTTTTTTAAAATTTTTTCCCATAGTTATTAAAGTTTTAAACTTTTATTCAAGTAATTTTTCAAAATTTAAAATTTTAAATATTATTTTAAAAAATTTATAAATCTTAATTTTGTACCACCAATACCCCACTAATAATTAGAAAATAATTTTTTTTATGATTTTTAAATTTCAAAAATAAAATTTTTTTTGCTGCCCGGTGTGTGCCTGGCGTGCCCAAGGATCGTGTGGGCTTTGGGTCTAGATAATTCGGTCCAAAACGGCCTGATCCGAATTGGGAGCTAGGCCGGGCTAGATCTAGGCCCGTTTTGGCCTGAATAATGTGGGCCGTGCAAGCCAAACACGGCGAACATTACATCTCTAGTGACACGTAGGATGTCCCAAAATTTTATTGAATCCGAATCCCAACCAGCTGGGTTTATTCGATTCTAAACGGGTATGATTTTGAATACGGTATAGAAAATAAAAATTTGATAAATTTAAATTTAGATATGAATCTTGTTTGTAGCTGACCTGAATCGGAATAAGAGGCGTATTCAAATTGATTTTATAGTATATATTATATAACATATATATATATATATATATATATATATATATATATATATATATATATATATATATATATATATATATTTGATGTTATATTTAAATTTTAATTTTAAAAATTCAAATTTTAATATAATATATTTTAAAATATAATAAAAAAATAATTATTTTGGATTCGAATTTGGGTTAAAATTTAAGATTTAGACATGAATTTTTAAAATATGCCGGATTGGAATTGAATTTCAGTTCGAATTTGGGGTTTGGAAATTCCCTTCCAAATCCGTCAGGTTGACGAGACTTTTTTTTTTAATAATTTTTAAAAATATTATAATTAGCTAAATGATCATGTTAAAAGAATATTTGGTCAAATAATCTTCTTTTTGCTAAGTTAACATAGGGTGAATTTTTTAAAAAAAAAATAGTAAATTATTCATTATTTTTAAAAAAAAGTGTGAATTATTTACTGTCTTAATAAATTTTTATTAAAAACTGTGAATCGTTTCTTGTCCCATTGTCTTTAAAAATTTAGAGTTTACGATTTAGAGGATCTATAATAAAACGGTTCTGTGACGTCCCCAATAGTCCCACATCGGATGTGGATGGAATTGTGATTGGATTTATATGAGATCTGGACACTAGTAATAATAACTGGGCTTAAGCATTTTGGGCTGTGGTTTGGGCCCAACGAGTTATTATTGCTAGTGGGTCGGGTCGTTACATTTGGTATCAGAGCCAATAACCAGCCGGAAGTGTGCGTCAAGTCTCGGCTGAGCCTGGGTCTAGATGACAGGGCTAGCGAGACGAGTCTCACATCGCCTGGTGATCTTGGGCTGCTGTGTGTGTGTTTGGGCTGACGAGGACGTCAGGCCTAAACGGGGGGAGTCTGTCACGCCCCCAATAGTCCCACATCGGATGTGGATGGAATTGTGATTGGATTTATATGAGATCTGGACACTAGTAATAATAACTGGGCTTAAGCATTTTGGGCTGTGGTTTGGGCCCAACGAGTTATTATTGCTAGTGGGTCGGGTCGTTACAGGTTCGCCTTCTATTGCTTACTGACGGAGATGAAGGTGGTGAATAATTTATCAAAAAAATAATGTCTTTTTGAATGTTATAAATAATTTACTATTTTTTTAAAAAAAAATTAAATCTCCACTGAGTTAGAAATTTTTTTTATTTGATTAAATATTTTTTAAAATTAATTTTATACAGTTCTTTGTAAATACTCTTAAATTGTCTATACATATCTCTACAGTTAATATTTATTAAAAAAATATAGTTAATTATAGATTAAATACTTAATTTTAAATAATAATTAAAATAAATTTATATTTTTATATATTTTTATATATTTTTAATATTATTCGTAATAATAAACAGAAAAATATATTTATAATAATAAAATTAATATTTTATTTGTATTCGAATTTATATTCGTGTATTATCAATTTATTCGGGTTTTTTTAAAAATTAACCCTAAAAATTTTTGAAATTTGCAAACTAACCTTTGGAAAAAAAATATTTGTAAAACTAACCCTACTTTTGCCAGCAGGGCGCCATGGAGGCGGAACGATCTGAAGGCGCTGAGTCGTTCAGCGTCTTTAGAAAAACTCTGTGAAGACGCTGAATAAATCAGCGCCTTCATAGTATATGCTGAAGGCGCTGATTCATTTAGCGCCTTCAGCATATACTATTAAGGCGTTGATTTATTCAGCGCTTTCAGCCTGAAGGCGTTGATTCATTCAGCGCATTCAGCATATACTATGAAGGCGCTGAGGACTTGGCTAATTTTTTCGAAAATTGGCTAAGTCCTCAGATATAACTGCTAAAGGCGCTGAACTATTCAGTGCGTTTAACATCATATGTTAAAGGCGCTGGTTAGTTCAGCGCCTGTAACAAATATGTTAAAGGCGCTGAACCATTCAGCGCCTTTAACATATTTGTTAGAAACGCTGAATAGTTCAGCGCCTTTAACATTTATGTTAAAGGCGCTGAATGGTTCAGCGTCTTTAACATATAATGTTAAAGGCGCTGAACGATTCAGCGCCTTCTTCACCGCTATACCCACCCGCGCGGACAGCAGTGCGCTCATTTCTTCTCTTCAATCCCGCACAGTGCCGATCTCATTTCCCTCCGCTCCCGCACAGTGTCGATCTCCTCTCGCCGTCGCCGTCGCCGTCGCCGAGAGGAGGCACATTGTTGCCGTCGCCGTCTCTCTCGCTCTCTACATCTCTCACTGTGAGCCTCGCTCCCTCTCTCTTCTCTCTCTCTCTCTCTCTCTCTCTCTCTCTCACTGTGAGAAAGGGATCTCTCACTGTGAGATCTCTCACAGTGAGAGATCCCCTCACAGTGAGAGAGAGAACTGTGAGATCGCTCACAGTGAGCGATCCCCTCACTGTGAGAGTTATCTCACACTGAGGAATCCTCTGTTCTCACAGTGAGGTCTGTTCTCACAGTGTCCCTCTCTGTGAGAGGGATCTCTCACAATGAGAGAGTTATCTCACTGTGAGAGAACTCTCACAATCCTCACTGTGAGAGAACTTTCACAGTGAACTCTCACAGTGAGGGATCTCTCACAGTGAGGGATCTCTCACTGTGAGGGATCTCTCACTGTACGAGAGATTTTACTGTGTCCGCGCGAGATCGCGCACTGTCGCCCTTAGCATTACCTTGCGAGATCTCACTGTGAGAGGTTTCACTGTCGCTCTCTCACGGTGAAGTTCAAATTATTATTTTAAAGTGTTTGATTTTTTTTGTAGTTAAAATAGCTAATCGTCGCATGTCGCTAAGTGTTCATTGGGATGGACAGTTAGTTATCGATGAGAATGGTACAAAATATATCGGCGGTCGAAAAAAATTAATCGTGATACCTTCTGATTCTACATATACTAGTTTCGAGACGAGAATGTATCGTCTAACAAATTGTAGAATAGAAGAATTTCGTTTAAAATTCACTATTCGTTGCCCCAGTGTCGATAATGAATATTTAGCTCACGAAGTAGTAGATGATGAATCATTGGAGGGAATGATTGGATTATGTGAATATTATGGTTTTGTGACGGTATACATTGAGAAAGAGCTACACCAGTCGGAAAATTTTGAACCGCAAGGTTATTACACGAGAATGCTCCACAATTATATTGATGTGGGTCCTTCCGCCAATGTAATGGATGATCCAAAATTTCTAAGCCAAGGTGGTGTAAGAATTACAAGGTTAGTAAAATAACATAATAAATTAGTGATTTGTAATTTTCTGTAATTGGACTTAATCATTATATATACTGCAGAGAAAGTGAGTATTCGCCTATTGAGAGTGTTGTACCTTGCTCGGTTAGTGTGCCACCAACGACCACATGTGTGCCACCTACGACCACACACACGCAAGCCACAACCTCACGTGGACAATGCACGACCACACACACGCAAGCCACGACCTCACGTGGACAATGCACGACCTCACGCGGACAATGCACGACTTCCCGTCTAGAACCTGAATTGTCTCATTTACAACTAGAACCTTATGATTGGGGGTAAGTACAAATCTAAGTAATTTTTAAATTAATGGGATGTGGAGGTGGTAATGTTTACCAAATGTGCAGGTTATCTACTTCCTATGAACATTGGAATAATCCTGCTATTGATGATTTTGGTACTAATGTTGACGAAGGAGATGAAAATATTGATGAAGGAGATGCTAATGTTGACGGGGGTGGTGATAGTGATATTAATCATGAGGATTCACCAATCAATAATGATCACAATAGTAGTGAGGATGAAGATTTGAATGATCCATCATATGATATAGATGATGATCATGATGGAGGGCTAAGTTATCTTGCAAATGTCATTTTCAATGAAATGGACAACCCAGAAATAAGCAACGAATATGTTGACAATCCTGACGAGGAAATTGAATTTGTTGATCATCCGGAACGTTTTCCTACAGATAATAATTGGATGAATCAGTATGTTGTAGATCTTACCGAGGGTGATATTCGACAAATCAATATTGGTCTCCCTAGCATTGACGGGACTTGGGTTGGCCGCGTCTTTCGTGATAAGGCATCTTTATTGAATGCTCTAGACCGGTGGCATATTGATCATAATGTACAAATGAAAGTTTTGAAATCTACTAGAACAACTTATACTGTCAAATGCTTCGTAGAGGGATGTGCATAGAGATTACATGCTTCGGTACCTAAAGATACGACGTACTTTAGGGTTAAAACATATGCTGGTCCACACACATGTGTAATTCCAATGCTGAACGCGGCACACCGTAATTATAATTCGAGCCTTATATGTCAATTGATTCTCCCTACATTAAAGGCTAGACTTAATATGACACCAAAAGAAATTCAAGAAACGGTGCGAGAGACTTACCATGTTGACATAACATATTGGAAGGCTTGGCAATCAAGGAGTAAAGCATTACAGCTTATTTACGGGAGCTGGGAGCAATCATACACAGACTTGCCTCGTTACCTTACTATGGTGAAGGAATCTAATCGAGGTACTTTATGGCGTCTGGAACATAGGTGGCCCGCTGATGGGATTTGTCGCTTTGGTCGTGTTTTTTAGTCATTTGGACCTTCGATTCGTGGATTCGTACAATGTCGGCCGGTAGTGAGTATTGATGCCACACATATGTACGGCAAATACGAAGGTCATGCGTTGATAGCGACGGCTGCAGATGCAAATAATGGACTATATCCTTTGGCATTTGTAATTTGTGAGGGCGAGAATGGCGGGAATTGGCGATGGTTTTTGCAAAACCTGCGTCATTATGTTACCCGTGATAGAGCCATTTGTTTTATATCTGATCGATTTTCTGGATTGAGGGAAATAGTGGCTACTATCTATCCTTCAACACAGGGTCACGCGCATCATTGGTGTCTTCGACACATGAAAGCAAATATGAATAAGCGCTTCAAAAACAAAACTTTGTTAGATAAATTTTGGCAGATCAGAATTGCTTCAACACCGACGGAATATAATCAGTTGAAGGAAGAATTAGAAACGTTGGATCACGATGCTTGGCAGTGTGTCCATGATCTTGATAGATATAAAGAGTACTAGGCAAAGGCATTTGATGGAGCCCGCCGGTTTGGATTGAATACTACGAATCTATCTGAATCGTTAAATGGGGTACTTAAGGGCAGTCGTGGTTTGCCTATCACGGCTTTTGTTGCGGTTACATTTTATAAGTTGAATAAGTTTTTTTTTTATCGCCGTGCTTACGGTGAAAGTATGACGGATGCGCTAACCCCTAATATCAAAAGAATAATTACCGAAAATATAGATACGGCGCGGGGACATCGGGTTGACCGATTTGGACTAATAGAATTTGAAGTCAGATCTGAAGATTTCTCCTTCAAAGTGATCGTGAATGGAACAAATGCAGAATGTTCATGTGGTGAATTTCATCTGACGGGAGTACCTTGCTCGCATATCTTAGCAGTTTGTAGTACAATACATATGAGATTAGACTATCATATTTTTTTGTTCAGTCTGGTATAGTACGGACTGCTATCGTGCGACGTACGTACCACATTTTCATCCTGTTCCTAATAGACGGCACTGGCCACGACCCCAAGGTCCCCCGATTGTACCGCCTCCTATAAAAAGGAAGAAAGGTCGTCCACGATCTACACGTATTCGTAATATAATGGACGAGGGGGGTGGCCGACGAGGAACATGCTCCATTTGTAGACAGGCAGGACATTATAGGAGCACTTGTCCACAAAATGTACAAAGAGTGCAACAAGGACGTCGGCGTATGACTTCCACAATTTTATTTATCTTGTCTTAATAGTTGCTCTTTTTTAGCTATCATGTTACTAATATGTAGATTACTTATTGCAGATGGCAGATCACGAGGACGCGGGGCCAGTTGATCTGTCTGTCCTAGTAGAGCAGCATCGCCATAGGTCTGCATTTATTAGGACTGAGGTAAGAGCTGTAAAATTTCATTTTCTTTTTTCCACAATATAAATAAGCTGAATTGATGTATGAGCTAACTATATTTTTTTTGCATCACAGGGCTATTGTGTTGTCTTATTTGCAGAGCATGGGCGCAAGCTGAACCAGTGGGAGCTTGACCATCCAGCTATAATAGATCTACTCTGTCAGTCTGGATTTTACGGGGTATCACGACTCAGACGATTAGTGCTGGATCAGGCTCTGCTGGGCGCCCTTGCTGAGAGGTGGAGACCGGAGACCCAAACCTTCCACTTCCGCCACGGTGAGATGACCGTCACACTACAGGATGTGGCGGTTATTTCGGGTCTCCGTGTCCATGGTGCGCCGGTGTCGGGATCTACGCTTCACGATTGGCCAGCTATCTGCGCAGATTTATTGGGGGTGGTACCTAGTGACATCATGGGGTCACAGGTATCTCTAGATTGGTTATATCAACATTTTCATCATTTACCTCTAGATGCCCCTGCCGGAGCAGTCGCAGCTACGACCCGTGCATACATGCTATATCAGATCGGGGGTAGTTTGTTTCCAAACCTTAGCGGATATAGAGTTCATCTAAAGTGGCTACCACTTTTAGCTGACTTTGATATCTGCGGTGCGTATGCGTGGGGTGCTGCGACGCTGGCCTATCTATATCGAGCGCTTGCAGATGCCGCGCTGAACGGAAAGGCCGAATGTAGCAGTTTTGGGACCCTTTTGCAGGTATAAAATCTATTTTTTTTTATTTCAGTATTATCTTTATATATTGGTATTGTATATTTTATTTATTATATTAATCCGATGGCGTTACTTTTTAGATCTGGGCTTGGGACCATATTCACATCGGCCGACCTACAGACGTCATAGCGCTGCCCGATATAGTCGATCGACCTCTGGGTTGCCGGTAAGATATTTATTTGTTATAGTAGATTTTTGTCTTTCAAATATAATTGTAACTAATATATATTTTTTATAATCTAGATGGGGCAACGCTGGAGGACTACGTTTTGGAACCAATGTCAGGACGAGTGACATTGAGTTTTATAGAGACGAGCTAGATCAGCAGCGAGAGGCGCAGGTATGTAGATGTTTTATTGAATACTTTAAGTATATTTTCTTCATCACTTTTTATATTAACTGATCATTTTGTCCATTAACAGGTTATATGGATGCCGTACATAGATGAGATTATAGCTACATTACCAGATTTCTGTGTGCAGGGCTCAGCAGTCTGGCTTGCAAGAACAGTCGTTATTTGCTTTCACATTGTTGAGATGCACGTGCCGGACTGAGTCCTGCGGCAGTTCGGTCTTCTCCAGCATATACCACTCAATGTGGAGTCCATCCGACGCATCACATCACGTGGGCGTCTGGATGAGGATTGGATCGCATTTCATGCTATCCACATTGAGAGGTGGTCCGGGAGGCTAGAACAGATTTTTGCTCAGCTCCCGGCTGCTGGTGAGGACCCACTGCAGGCGGCATCCGTATATATGCGGTGGTACTGGACGATTACGAGAAGATGGATATCTCATCCAGTACAGCGTCCTTCGCTGGCTTTTCATCCCCGTGGGCATGTCGAGAGGAGACTGGTATAATAATTTATATATATAAATTTAACATGTTCAACTTATTTAATATAAATTTAATTTCTAAATTAAAATGCAGGCCGACACACTACGATAGGTTCATACTATTGTCGGCCAGTTATTGCATGACCGACCACCGCCTGAGTTCGCATATGGGACTTTGACAGAAATGAACGAGAATATTCAGATGGTACTACAGCATGTACCATCTGAACCTACGGCCAGAGTGTCAGGCGGACCTTCATATGAGGGAGCGTCCTCGAGTCATAAGGTACCATTTACCATAGAATTCAAATTAAGTTTTCAAATTCAAACTAACAAACTATTTACACTCTTTCAGGTGCCACGATCTCCATCTCCTATCATTCAGGCCCCGACGACAATTCCTTCGACGTCAGCGTCGCTCCCGCCACCAGTATCACGGACTTCATATGCTTCTACATATTCACGCCGTCATCCCTCGTCATCATCGCCACAGGAGATCTAGCATATTGCTGAGCAGGATGAGGGTGGTATCATCGAGGAGCTCGATCAGTTGGCAGCAGTCGAGCATCTCGATGATATACCTATTATCGAGCTTGTTGTTCCTCGTGGGCGAGGGCGAGGGCGTGAACGTGGGCGTGGCCGAGGACGTCGAAGTTGAGGTCGTGCTCAAAATTGAGCTTTTGAGGTCGAGGTTGTATTATAGACATTTTTGTAATGTTCATTTTCACATTGTTACTCAACTGTGATTTATGAATATCATGATTGTTGGACCTTCATTTGGTGTTTGTGAATGTTGTTTTAAAATTTTGAATGTTAATTCTCATTGTCTGCAACTTATTGTACAAATTTGATTTTTTTTTAAGTACACTAAAACTATGTGGGCTGTTCCAGCTAAAGGCGTTGAATGGTTCAGTGCCTTTAGTGTTCTACACTAAAGGCGCTGAGTCGCTCAGCGCGTTTAGTGTAAAACACTAAAGGGGCTGAGTCGCTCAGCGCCTTTTTTGTAAAACACTAAAGGCGCCGAATGGTTCAGCCATTTAACATATTTGTTAGAGGCGCTGAACCAACCAGCGCCTTTAACATATGATGTTAAAGGCGCTGAACTATTCAGCGCCTTTTGCAGTTATATCTGAGGACTTAGCCAATTTTCGCGAAAATTGGCCAAGTCCTCAGCGCCTTCATAGTATATGCTGAAGGCGCCGAATGAATAAGCGCCTTCAGGATGAAAGCGCTGAATGAATCAGCGCCTTCATAGTATATGCTGAAGGCGCTGAATGATTCAGCGCCTTCAGCACTACTATGAAGGCGCTGATTCTTTCAGCGTCTTCACAGGGTTTTTCTGAAGACGCTGAAGGACTCAGCGCCTTCAGGTCGTTTTACCTCCATGGCGCCCTGCCGGCAAAAGTAAGATTAGTTTTACAAATATATTTTTCCAAATGTTAGTTTGCAAATATCAAAAAGTTTTGGGGTTAATTTTTAAAAAATCCCATTTATTCCGTTTCCATTCGGATCAGATCAAATTTCAGGCATGTATACCCATTTACGTCCCTAGTGTGAACCCACTACCTCCCGCATTCGTCTGCGTCTGCGGTGTCTGTGATCTCCTCTTCGTCTTTCTCATCCAGCGCGGGCGGCTGGCCCCGAGTTCCGAGCTCGACGCCATGGCCGATGAGAGGACCTCCAAGGTCAGCTCGCCTCCGCATCTTCTGTCACTCTTTTTTTCTTCCGAAATTCCTTTTTTTTTTTATTTGATTAATCAACATTTATGCACCGAAATTATAGTTATGTTAGGCACCGAAATTATAGTTATTGTTAGGGTATCTCTTGCTGGTCTGATTTTCTGAACGGTCGGTTGATATCTTTGTGGTGTTCTTGAATTTCTCTTGGCATTGCTATATATGTTTGTGTTGTTGATTGGGCTATTGTGCTGATATTAAGTCACCTGGCTTGTATTTAAGCGAAATATACTTTGGAAGAGAAAAGGAGAGAAAATGGCTGGCGATGCAGATTCCGGGCGCTGCACTAGGGATTCATTAATCGATACCGCCATGGAGTTGGAGGGGTATATGGGGTCGGACATAGGGGTGGAAACGGTGTCGGATTTTTGACAAAACCATATTCGCATGTTTTTTTTTTTTTTTTGGGATGCTAATTCTGATGCGGATATGTATTGGCTGCTTAATTTTCGTTTGTTACCATATCCGCTAAAAACGGATTCGGATTCAAATATGATTTGGATTTGTATTCCGATATTATCCAGATAATAATATATGCTAATGTGCCTCTATAAATATGGACTAAAATTTGAGTGAATAATACACACAATATAATTAAAGGTTCACATGTTCAAACTTCGCATACCTATATCTTATTCAATAAAATATAATACTTTAACAAACATAAATGCAATTTTAACATGAAATTCTTAGTAAAATAAACGAAAAATACGATGTCTCTAAGGGGTGAGTACAGTCGGATTTTTTAAGAAACCATACTCGCATCCATATATTTTTTAATTTTTTTTCGGATGCGAATTCGGATATGAATATATGTCGAATGCTAAATTTTGACATCCATATTCGCATCCTATCGAATCAGGTGTCGGATTCGATCGGAGTTTATCCTAACCACTTTCACCCCTAGTGGGACATATGCTGGTGGGACGGGCACATCAGGGTATCCCTCCTACTAATGATCTGCCCTATTTGCATCCCTATGCAAGGATATGCATAAGCGATTATATCAATTATCAACTAAGGAGCCGTTTGGTTTGATGTAGTTGTAAATGCAATGCAGTTAAAAATACATGTAACGACCCGGCCCACTAGCAATAATAACTTGTTGGGCCCAAACCACAGCCCAAAATGCTTAAGCCCAGTTATTATTACTAGTGTCCAAGTCTCATATAAACCCAATCACAAATCCATCCACATCCGATGTGGGACTATTGGGGGCGTCACAGACTCCCCCCGTTTAGGCCTGACGTCCTCGTCAGCCCAAACACACACACACAAGCCCAAGATCACCAGGCGATGTGAGACTCGTCTCGCTAGTCCTGTCATCTAGACCCAGACTCAGCCGAGACTCGCCGCACACTTCCGGCTGGTTATTGGCTCTGATACCAAATGTAACGACCCGGCCCACTAGCAATAATAACTTGTTGGGCCCAAACCACAGCCCAAAATGCTTAAGCCCGGTTATTATTACTAGTGTCCAAGTCTCATATAAACCCAATCACAAATCCATCCACATCCGATGTGGGACTATTGGGGGCGTCACAATACATGTAGTTGAAAATACAGCAATTGTAATTACACTTAGTATGTTTGGTTCTGTATAGATGTATAGATGCAACTGTTGCAGTTGCATTTTTTCTGTTTGGTAATGCGAAGCTGATAGTTGCATTTGTGAATTTTATCACCTCTTTAGATAGAGTGGTGAGATTACATCTATTATATATAAAATAATTATATAATTTTATTAATCATTTAAACTTGCTATCTATAAATAAATAAGTGGATATATATAATGTTTTTATATTTTTCGATAGTTTTTAACTTATCAATCGACACGATTTAAAATTTTCAATCTATTTAATTTAATATAAAAATCAAACTTTAAAAATTTATTATGATTCTTCCATTTTTTATCAAATTTAATAATTATATTTAATTAAAATTATACATAATCACATTCTACGAAAATTTAGGAATAAAAATATTTTTTATATTTTAAATAAAACTAATTTTAAAAAAAAAATAAATTTTTTACACAAAGCTTGCATCGCCTAAAATTTTTACTAGATTTATTTATTTACAAATATTTTTATTTATCTATATATATATATATTATTTATTATTTTATTTATTTATTTATTTATTATTGTTAATTAATGGGTGATTCTATCCCTCACCAACTGCTACAATTGGAACGGCAGCCAATTTGGATGTAGTTCCAACTACAACATTTGGGCCTTCTTGTGCAGTTGCAACTGCAGTAGTTGGACTCAACTGCACTAAACAAAATACAATAATTAAGGTTACGTGTATTTGCAACTGCAGTGCAGTTGCAAAAGCGTGCAACCAAACGACACCTAAATGCAGTCTGTTGTTGCCATACCATTGATGGTCGTATTCTGTAAACTGAGATCAAGTCGACCAAATTCTTGCTTGTGTTATTGACCGGTGATTTGTTGGCACAATCCTTTTCTACACATTTGCTAGGATTTTTGAGGGCAGTGTTCTAATGGAAAGAAGAGGAGATTGGTTCGTGATGACATCCACTGTGTAGTAGGACGGATTGCTAGTATATTGACACCATGCATCGTGCATCATGAGCAAAAAGGATTGTTAGAGATAGGTTTAGATTTCTCTGTGAATCAGGACAAAAGCATCTCATTTATCTATTGAAACGTCAATTTTTTTTTTTTTCTTATCTTGGAGATTTTAGCCCTAATTACATAGGATGTTTACATTTCTCCTTTTTCCTTTGTCGGGATTTGTTATTAGTTTCCTCGGGATTGACTATGGTATGATAATCAATTGTAAGCCATTCGCGCTCGTCAGAGACTTTTGAAATTTGTATTGTGCTCCAGTTAAACCCGTGAAGCCGCATTATTATTAGAAGGCATGGATAAAAATTACATTTTGTTTGAGTAGCTTGGCTTGATGCCTAAATTATTCAATTATGGTGGTAACTGTACTACATCTTACCCTCAAATCCCATGTTGCTTGGAGCTTGTGCACCCTTTGGTGTTCAAAAATTGCTAATTAACAAATAAAGCTATACATTAAACTTTAACATGTGGTAAACTTCTATGTTGCGACAATCTTTAAACTTGATGGGATATTTTGACGTTTTTATTATTATTATTACTTCAGCTCGTGCTAAGTTTAATATTTTCCAATAAAGCATGCAATCTGCTCATCAAACTGTCAGCTAAAGTTAATTTACATTCCTTTTGTTTCCTTATTTAAATGTTGATTATTGTTGTTTAAAAATGCAAGCATAAATGGGAACGCTTTTCATAAGAACTTCAAAACCTAATTTTATATGTTCTTTGTATTTTCTAGCTGATTCGTTACAGTTGTAATCTCTTGTTTGTGTGACCAGAACATTGACATAGCTACAGCTGTTCAAGAACTCAATGAAATATCCTCTAGAGAGCTTAGCAAGTTGCTGAAGGATTCTGAAAATTTTACAGTGCAGTACAAAACAAGAGATGGTTTTGTGAAGCAAGTAATCTCTCTCTCTCTCTCTCTGTCTCTGTGTGTGTGTGTGTGTGTGTGTGTGTGTGTGTGTGTGTGTGCTGGTTCTCTGATTGCTGTCTTTTTATCTGCTTCTTCGTCATTACTTTTTTTGTTCTCTGACATCACTGTTCTTTTTAGATTGATATGGAAAAACTTGCCTCTTCTCTTCCTCTGCACCTTATGGCTGTCATCTTGTTACCTGATAGAGATACAAAAATGGCGTATCTGCTTCGTGGTATTCGTCTTATGCATACTTTGTCTGAATTGGCAACGCGGCATGCTAGACTTGAGCAGGTACATCTTCACCTTGCCATTTTCAAGTATAAGAATGTAACTAGAGATGAATTTACTAAATATGTCCTTTGTCATTGTCAAGGGGGGTGTCCATGTGACAACTTCAGCTTTCAGTTGCTAATTCTGCTAGTGGTTGGCATCACTTGTCTAAAAGTAAATTTAGTCATCATCCGTCCTTTCTACATTTTGATGGTCGTTGCAAATTAGATTGAGAACAATACGCCATTTGGCAAATTTAAACTATCATTGCCCACTTAATGGGCTCTTTCTTCTTGTAAAAATGTTTGCCTAATAGATGGCTGAAAGTGTAGCATCTCTTTGGGGTCTGTCTCTTTCCAATTTGATACTCTTCACACCATAGGAATTAAATTTTTATATACCAATTGCCGCGCTTTCTAATGTATGATTTTTCTCCAGGTTCTCCTTGATGATGTCAAACTATCTGAACAAGTAATGGACCTGGTCTTCTTCATTTTGATTGTTCTTGCACATCAAAAGCAGGTTCAAACCTCTACAAACAAAATCACGTTTACTATAACAGATTGGTTATTGGGCCTAGTTGGCCTCGTTAGGACTCTGCAGAAGTTTTATTTGAGTGCAACTGTTTGAAGGCGAACTAGTTTCTTTCTCTTTATTAAAATATCATCAATAGCTTCTCATTATAGTGTAATCAGAAGCTTCAAATTGAGTGTTTGCTTTAAGGCCAAAAAGCTCATTTTGCTGTCAAAGCCAGAGCAAACTGACACTTAGATCACGTTCCTTATGAAATTTCCACTAACTTTTTTTATTTATTTTTTCTAATTTAGGACAACCATCTTGGCGCATCCCCTTTTTTACATTCTGCACTCGTTGCCTGCAGTCTCTACCTTCTAACAAGTTATCTTTCATCACAATGGCCTGATCTTGTTCATGCTTTACTAGCGCATCCGAAGGTATAAGTTATGCAAACTATTGCTTGCAACTTCTTCAACCCCAATTGTTGTTCGAAATTTCCCTTTCCCTGTTAAGTGCTGTCAAAATTTGCAAAGTTATCTTTTCAGTGCTTTGTCTACAGTAATTATTTTTCATTGTAGAATATGTACTGCCTTAACTTTTTCTTGATGATGAAATTGTCATGAGTGTATACACAAGCACAATAAACTTGATTGTTTTACTGCATGAATTAAAAGATGGCAACATATATAACCAAAATTTTGGATTATTTATAGGGCCAAAGCAAATTGATTGTGGAAAAAAGGACTACCAATTAACTATATTTTCTTGTTGTAGATCAAAATATTAGGCATTATAGGATATATTTTGTTTGTTTTCTTTCTAAATGTTTTACAACAAATACATCTCATTTGTGTAGATATCAGGACCTTCACGTAGTTTGGTTGCTTCATGTTGATCTTGCAATACTCACAGAAACAAAATGGGACCAGAACACACAATGCCAACAAGTGTTTGGATAGTGGGTGTGAATTTACGGTGGGGAATCATTGACTCGTCCAAGGAGCAAAATGTTAGGTTGAACAAAAAAAGGAGATAAAAGAAGGAGAAGAAAAGAGTATGTTAAAGTTTAAAGCTGTGCGGGGATAGTTTGAGTCTATGAAGCACGGATACTTTAAATTTCATGCCATTCCCTTATCGGACAGGTATCGGATACCGACACATGCCCGATACGGGAATGATGTATCCTACATTTTTAAAAATAAAAAAGTAGCGGATACGGCTCGGATATGGGAGGGATACGAGGGGATATGGTCCGGTTCCTTTTTGTCTACAATGATTGAAACTTAAAATTTTCGAAAAGTCCCAATCCTAGCCCATTGAAAATAAGGAAAAGAGTGAGAAAAATGCCAATCTCTCTTCAATTCGTCGTTTCTTCTATCCTTTTGTTCTTGGATGGTTGAAGGCGCTCAATCTCGCTTTATCTCCACACAGTATTAAGTTATGGTTCAGCCCTTTACGGCTTAGCTTTTATTCTCTTTTATCTACTTTGTCAACATAGCACTAATTAGCAAAGGCTACAGAAAATGATTTTTTTCTTCTATCAAAGTGTTAGCATTTTTTTAATAGAATCTAATAAAACATACATATATGATGAATAGTTATTATCTAGTTTGTGCAATTTAATATCTAGTGTTATCATTTGATCTAGTTGAATGATAGTTGGTTGATATTTTTTGAATTATTATTTCATACAATTGATTATTTTTTTTTTTGAACTAATTTAGAACAGTTATGCAAGCTAATGTATATCAGTATATTTTCCTTAATATAATCTAGAAATCTTATTGTCCTCAATATATTATTACATATAATCAACATATATTAAAATATATTTAAAATAATATTTTATTCAAGTATGCCTTGTGTATCGTATCCTAGAGTTTTTAGGAATTGCCGTATCACTGTATCCGTATCGCATTGTATTCGTATCTCCGTATCTGTATATGTGCAACCAAGGATTTAAGTATCCATTGGCACATGCCGTATCCACCGTGCCGTATCGTGCCAACAAAACACCGGCACGATACAGCCCCCGTGCCAATGGCACAGTTCAAAATTATTTTTTCTTTAAATTACTTAGTAATTTTCTCAATAAAGTTCAAAATATTTGATAAAGATACATAATAAGCAATTAGAAAATTTTGTTGCTAAAAAAAATAAATATTTCATGCCATTATGTGTTGGCACGCATGTATTTTTTGTGACCGGCACTCATCGGCGCGACTCGGCACGCACCGTGCCGTACCGTGCCGGCAAGTTTTCGGCACGACCCCGTGCCACGACACTTAAATTCTTGTGTGCAACATAGGTTTGAGGGAAGCAAGGAGGAAAACGTAAAAAAGGGAAAGGACCCGTTATACCTAGACGTGAACTCAACTAGAACCCCAATTCAGATCTTGTGTCTTGAAGGTGCATTTCAAACCCGATCACGCGAAGTGGTGAATTTATGTTCTAATTTTATTTGTTAGGTTGCATAAAAAGAAATTTGATTCACGAGATAAATAATAAAAAGAAATCAAAAGCGTACGAAGAGGGGGAAAGGGTGATTTTTAATTAGAATATATAATAACTTTATCCAAAAACATAATGAAAGGGATGTTAATACACACACATATGAGTTCGTCTTGGCGTAATATTCTTAACAGCAAATCTAATTTGGAGATTAGTTTGTCATCAAATCCATCTCAGACGATCTATAGAAATGACTCATTCATAGCAGTTTTTAGATAGGGAATATGCTATTTTTGACTGTTTGTTTTTGGAGTATGCTTCCTAATTGTTGTACTGTAATTATTTATTTGCTTAACAAAATCTATACTAATTAAAAGGAAAAAAAAAGACGTTAAGTGTGTGCATGTGCATGCTGCATGCACATGGGTGTTATCAACAAGTTTCTATGTACATACGAATATATAATATATATATATATAGAGTAGGGCTTATATACTTTTAAAAGCACAAGTCCAAACATGCTTGTGAATTTTTTACCATTAGATTTGCATTGAGATTTGTGATATTTACTTTTTCTTTCTCTCTCTTTAGTTGACTTTACAATAGAACAAATCTCAATACAAATCCAATGGTAAAAAATTCACAAGCATAGTTGGACTTGTGCTTTTGAAAATATATAAGCTCTACTCTCTCTCTCTCTCTCTCTCTCTCTCTCTCTCTCTCTCTCTCTCTATATATATATATATATATATATATATATATATATATATATATATATATATATATTGCCCGACTATGGTGCTTGTAAAAGTACCAATTACTTTATGCTTGTAAGTTTTTCACCATTAGATCTATTCCCTTAATCAATTCCACCCCTTAGATCATATTATTCCACCAACCATCTACTAAACCCTAAGGACCCACTATCATCCTAACCATCCATCATTTCATCCAAGGGCTAAAAACTCACAAGCACTAATGACTTGGTATTTTTAAAAGTATAGGAGCTCAATTATATATATATATATATATATATATATATATATATATATATATATATATATATAGAGTAGAGCTTATATACTCTCAAAAGCACAAGCCAAAATGTGCTTGTGAATTTTTTACCATTGGATTTGCATTGGGATTTGTGCTATTTACTTTTTCTTTCTCTCTCTTTAGCAAGGATTCAAGTGCCGTGGCACGGGGTCGTGCCGAAAACTTGCCGGCACGGTACGGCACAGTGCGTGCCGAGCCGTGCCGATAAGTGCCGGTCACAAAAAATACATGCGTGCCGACACATAATGACATGAAATATTTATTTTCTTTAGCAACAAAATTTTTTAATTGCTTATTATGTATCTTTATCAAATATTTTGAACTTTATTGAGAAAATTATTTAGTAAATTTAAGAAAAAAGGGTTTTGAACTGTGCCATCGGCACGGGGGCTGTATCGTGCCGGTATCTTGTTGGCACGGTACGGCACGGTGGATACGGCTCGTGCCGATGGATACTTAAATCCTTGGTTAAGCATAATTTTCTATTGAAGTTTTGCATTATTTGGATTATTCTACACCGTTGAACTTACAAACGTACCACATTGGCCATTAAAACGGTCACTTTTGAATCCCTTTGATCACTTGGTAAATGACTTCTAAAAAATATGAAATTTGGTTTCTAGATATTTTCAATAGTGTAGATCAAGTCTAACGGAACCGATCGTCGATTCAGAAGCCACATCGTTGAAAACAACTTGCTAGCCTGGACGCTTTCGTGCTACCGATAGTATAGTAACCGGACTATATATATATATATATATATATATATATATATATATATATATATATATAGAGTCCGGCTACTATACTATCGATAGTACCAAGCATTTGGTGCTATCAAGTTTTCTATCTTTAGATCAACCCCTTTGATTATTTTCAACCGTTAGATTTTACTATTTTCCCGACCACCCATTAAACCCAAGAGGCCCACTATCATCTCAACCACATATCTTTTAATTCAACGGTTAAAAATTTAATAGCACCAATAACTTGGTACTATTAATAGTTTTCCAGCGTAGCTCTCTCTCTCTCTCTATATATATATATATATATATATATATATATATATATATATATATATATATATATATATATTATATATATATATATATATATATATATAGAGTCTGGTTACTATACTCTTATGAGTATAGACCCTTTGTACTAATAAGTTTTCGGCCCTTGGATGAAAGGATTTTCGGTTGGGATTATAGTGGTCCCCTAGGGTTTATACTATTTCACCAACAAACCGACTAAACCCTAGGGTACCACTATCATCATAACCGCACATCCCTTCATCCAAGGGTCGAAAACTTATGAGTACGAATGGTCTATACTCATAAGAGTATAGTAGCCCTACTCTCTCTCTCTCTCTCTCTCTCTCTCTCTCTCTATATATATATATATATATATATATATATATATATATATATATATATATAGATATATATATATATATATATAACTAGGCTACTATGCTATTAATAGCACCAATGACTTGGTGCTATTAGGATTTCAGCCCTTGGATTAAGGGATGTGCGGTTAGAATGATAGTGGTCCCCTAGGGTTTAGTGGTTAGTTAGTAGAATAGTATGATATAAGGGGTGGAGATGGTCAAAGGGGTAGATCTAACAACAGAAAACTTAATAGCACAAAATGCTTGGTGCTATATATATATGTATAGAGTCTGGCTACTATGTTATCGATAGTACCAAAAACTTGGTGCTACCAAGTTTTTTGCCGTTAGATCTACCCCTTTGGTCATTTTCACCTGTTAGATCATACTATTCCACCAACCACCCACTAAACCCTAGGAGCCCACTATCATCCTAACTGCACGTCTCTTAATCCAAGGGATAAAAATTTGATAGCACCAATGCCTTGGTGCTATCGATAGCCTAATTCTATATTGTTAGATATGTCTCGAATTCTAAAATTAGAAGGTTTTCTAACCCTATTATGTTTTGGTTATCTCATTAAGTTAAGTTTGGATTATGCCTAATCTTATAAAGATTGTCCCTAATCTTAGTGGATTTCTATTCCTAATTGTATTAGGATTTAGCCACTATTATAAATATACCATTGTTCTATTAATTTGGTGCGGCGGATGAGAAGGAGTATGGGTGTATTTTGAGATTAGGGTTTTGTGAGAGAGGCATATTTTGTACACCACTTTGATTATAATGGAAGTCTCCGCTCCGTCTTCGCCCGTGGACGTAGGCCAGTGGCCGAACCACGTAAATATTGTGTGCTTTATTTTTCTTCTCTTTCTCGATTCTCTTTTGGTATTTTCGTGCCCAACGAACTAGATCCTTTCGGCTTTTGTCATAATAAACTGGTATCGGAGCCGGATTGTTCGTTTGGGTGTTTAAGGCGTCGATAAAAATTTGAGATCGAGAAGTTTGATCGCTCTAGCAGTTTCGTTCTACGGCAAGTTGTCGTTCTGATGCAGCAGAGGTTTCAAAAGGCGTAACTGGAGAATGACAAGATTGGCACTTCAGAGAACCCCACGGTTTTGCTCATTAAATCAGGCGACCAAATTCAAGAATTATGTATATTTGGTTTGCATGTGCAGCAGCACTTTCAGGAGCTTTTAGGGTTTTGGTGGAGAGCACTTCAGAGAACCCCACGGTTTTGCTCATTAAATCAGGCGACGAAATTTAAGAATTCTGTATATTTGGTTTGCATGTGCAGTAGCACTTTCAGGAGCTTTTAGGGTTTTGGTGGAGAAGACAAAGAATTCAAGTCAAGGTGGAGATTGTTAGATATGTCTCGAATTCTAGAACCGGAAGGTTTTTTAACCCTATTCTGTTTTGCTTATCCAATTAAGATAAGTTTGGATATGCTTAATCTTATTAAGATTATTCCTAGTCTTAGTGGATTCGTATTCATAGTTGTATTAGGATTTAGCTACTAATATAAATATACCATTATTCCATTGATTTAGTGCGGCGGATGAGAAGGAGTATGGGTGTATTTTGAGATTAGGGTTTTGTGAGAGAGGCATATTTTGTACACCACTTTGATTATAATTGAAGTCTCCGCTCCGTCTTCGCCCGTGGACGTAGGCCAGTGGCCGAACCACGTAAATATTGTGTGCTTTATTTTTCTTCTTTCTTTCTCGATTCTCTTTTGATATTTTCGTGCCCAACGAACTAGATCCTTTCGGCTTTTGTCATAACATATATATATATATATATATTAGAGCTTATATACTTTCAAAAGTATAAGCCCAACTATGCTTGTGAATTTTTTACCATTGGATTTGCATTGAGATTTGTGTTATTGTAAAGTCAACTAAAGAGAGAGAAAAAGTAAATAGCACAAATCTCAATGCAAATCCAATGGTGAAAAATTCACAAGCATATTTGGGCTTGTGCTTTTGAAAGTATATAAACCCTACTCTCTCTCTCTCTATATATCTATATATATATATATATATATATATATATATATATATATATATATATATATATATATATATATATATATATATAGATAGATATAGATATAGATATATATATATAGAGAGAGAGAGAGAGAGAGAGAGAGAGAGAGAGAGAGAGAGAGAGAGAGAGAGAGAGAGTGCGCGCGCGCTAGGCTACTATTTCAATGATGTGGCTTTCGAATTGACGATCGGTTCCGTTAGACTTGATCCACGTTATTGAAAATATCTGAAAACCAAATTTCATGAGTTTTCAACTTCATTTATATATCAAACGAGTAGTCTAAAAATGAACGGCTGAAAATAAAAATCTCATAAAAAATAGTGATAAAAGTCTTAAATTTCAAATCGAAAGTTTTGATCTTGCTCTTTATGTTAAGTAGAATTTTTTATTAAAGTTTCACGTAATTTGGATTATTCTACACCGTTGAACTTAAAAATGTACCACATCAGCCATTAAAATTATCACTTTTGAAACCTTTTGATCACCTGGTAAATAATGTCGAAAAAAATATAAAATTTGGTTTGCAAATATTTCTAATAGCATAGATCAAGTCTAACGGAACCGATCGTCGATTCGGAAGCCATATAATTGAAAACAACTTGATAGCACGAAAGCTTCCGTGCTACCGATAGTATTGTAGGCGGACTCCTATATATATGTATAGAGAGAGAGAGAGAGAGAGAGAGGCTGGAATCAGGGACGGAGCCATGTATAGACCCAAATTGGCCATGGCCTCCCTTAATATATCCAATATTTACTTTATGGTCCTTTGGTTGCTAATAAACTTTTAGTTAATTTCTAAAATATATGGACCTATCTTATAAAAAAGTTTTTGGTGCTAGCTAGCGCGCTCTCTCTCTCTCTCTCTCTCTCTCTCTCTCTCTCTCTCTCCTTATGTGTTTTATAGGCGAAATTGTACTAAGAACCTCTTAATTATAGGGCATTTTGAAATAAGTCCTTCAACTTTAAATATTTTATTTAATATATTCTTAACTTTCTAATTTTTGTGGATGAGCTATTTTATTTAACGGAATAAAATATTATGCTAAATTTAATAGCTTGATTAGATTGTAGTCATTGATTGTTATAATTTTATTTACAAAAAATTAAAAAATTAAATCACTAACTAAATTACTGATAGATTTAGTAAAATTCTTAAGTTATTCAAACGGAATAATGCAAATAAAATAATTATAAATTAAGCAAGAGCAAATAAAAAAAATAAAGTTAATATTTTTTTACATTAAATATCTAATCATGAATTTTTCATTAAAAAATTGAGTAGGTAAAATTTTATTTATCTGCTAAAATTTTTATTTGTATATATTTTGGCCCCCCTCATGATTGAATTTTGGCTTTGTCACTGGTTGGAATACTATCGATAGCAAACGGGCTTGTTGCCATCCATTTGTTTTTGATGATGGAGCTTCCAAAATGATAATCGACATCGTTAAATATAATTTAGACCATTTAAACTGTCTGAAAATTAAATTTCATGTTTTTTCAATATTTTTTTCTTGTCCATCAAGTGGACACAAAAATGAACGGTTGAAAATGAATATCCTTCAAAAAGTGATGATAGGGGTTTTGTAATTAAAATCAATAGTATAGATTTTGTTTTAAATAGTTTAAAAAATTTTCTAACCAAAATTCAATTAATTTAGATTTCTTTACACCATTAAACGAGCAAAAGACTTACATCTACTATTAAAATTTCAAATTTTGCAACTTTTTGATCATTAGGCCAATGATGTCGAAAAGATTTGAAATTTGGTTGCTATATACTTCCAGCGGTCTAGATCATGTTCAACGGTGTTGATCGTCGATTCGGAAGCTCAATTATCGAAAACAAATAGGTGGCAACGGAGCCCGTTTGCTACCGACAGCATACCAGCTCAACTCTCTCTCTCTCTCTCTCTCTCTCTCTCTCTTTATATATATATATCTCTCTCTCTCTCTCTCTCTCTCTCTCTTTATATATATATATCTCTCTCTCTCTTTAATATATATATATATATATTATATAATATAATATCTATATAGAGAGAGAGAGAGAGAGAGAGAGAGAGAGAGAGAGAGAGAGAGAGAGAGAGAGAGAGAGAACTAGGCTACTATACAATTGATAGCACCAATGACTTGGTGCTATTAGGTTTTTGGCCCTTGGATGAAGGGATGTGCGATTAGGATGATAGTGGTCTCCTAGGATTTAGTAGGTAGTTGGTGAAATAGTATGATCTAAGAGCTGAAAGGCCAAAGGGGTAGATCTAACGGTAGAAAACTTGATAGCACTAAGTGCTTGGTGCTATTGATATTATAGTAGCCGGATATATATATATATATATATATATATATATATATATATATATAGTAGAGCTTATATATTTTTAAAAGCACAAGTTCATCTATGCCTGTGATTTTTTTGCCATTGGATTTGCATTGAGATTTGTGCTATTGTAAAGTCAACTAAAGAGAAAGAAAGAGAAAGTATAATAGCACGGATCTCAATGCAAATCCGATGATAAAAAATTCACAAGTATGGTTGGGCTTGTGTTTTTAAAAGTATATAAGCTCTACTCTCTCTCTCTCTCTCTATATATATATATATATATATATATAGAGAGAGAGAGAGAGAGAGAGAGAGAGAGAGAGAGAGAGAGAGAGAGAGCTAGGTTGGAATACTATTAATAATACCAAGTCATTGGTGCTATTAAGTTTTTAACCCTTGGATTAAAAGATGTGTGGTTGAGATGATAGTGGGCCCCTTGGGTTTAATAGGTGGTTGGGGAAATAGTAAAATCTAACGGGTGAAAATGATCAAAGGGGTTGATCTAAGGGTAGAAAACTTGATAGCACCAATAACTTGGTACTATTAATAGTATAGTAGCCGGACTCACATATATATATATATATATATATATATATATATATATATATATATGTGAGTCCGGCTACTATGCTTGTAAAAGTACTAAGCAATTGGTGCTTGTAAGTTTTCAACCGTTAGATCTATCCCTTTGACTAATTTCACCCTTTAGATCATACTATTTCACCAATCATCCACTAAACTGAAGAGGCCTACTATCATCCTAACCGCACATCCGTTCATCCAAGGGCTAAAAACCTATATGCACTAATGATTTGGTACTTTTAAAAGCATAGAAGCTCAATTCATATATATATAGAGTCTGACTATTACATTTTTGTGAGTATAGACCATTTCGTACTCATAAATTTTCGGCCCTTGGATGAAAGGATGTGCAGTTAGGATTATAGTGGTCCTCTAGGATTTATACTATTTCACCAACAACCCACTAAACCCTAGGGGACCGGTCTATACTCATAAGAGTATAGTAGCTCTACTCTCTCTCTCTCTCTCTCTCTCTCTCTCTCTCTCTCTCTCTATATATATATATATATATAGTTGGGCTGGAATACTATCGGTAGCAAACGGGCTCCATTGCTACCGATTTGTTTTCGATGATGGAGCCTCCGAATCGACGATTGACACCGTTGAACATGATTTAAACCACTGAAAGTATATAGAAATCAAATTTCAAATCTTTTTGACATTATTGACCTTATAATCAAAGGGTTGCTAAATTTGTAATTTTAATGATAGATATGAGACGTTTGCTCGTTCAACGGTATAAAGAAATCTAAATTAATTGAATTTTGGTTAGAAATTTTTTTAAACTATTTAAAACAAGATCTATACTCTCGATTTTAATTATAAGACTCCTATCATCACTTTTTAAAATATATTTATTTTTAACCGTTTATTTTTGTGCCCACTTATTGGATAAGAAAAGAATATCGAAAAAGATGAAATTTAATTTTTAGATAGTTTAAATGGTCTAGATTATATTTAACGGTGCTAATCATCATTTTGGAAGCTCCATTATCGAAAACAAATATGTAGTAATGGAGCTCATTTGCTACCAATAATATTCCAGCTTAGCTCTATACATACATACATACCAAGGAATTAAGTATCGCTTCGTGTCGTATGGCACGGGGCGATACGTACCGTGCCACCACTTAGGGGGCATGGTACATGGGGGGTCTCTCTTGGCCCTTCTGTATTGCGATACTCTCTGAGTATCGAATGAGACAGATGATACCTAAAGGGTATCACGACATAGTATTTTTCCTTCTTTTTTTTTTTACTTCGGTTTTTTTTATTTTTTGGTTTTTCGCATAGACTTTTATCCCTCTCTTATCTCATCTCTTCTCTTCACTTCTATTTTTTCTTCTCATCTACGCTCTTTTTTTTTTTCCCTCACATTTTTTTTTCTATTTTTTTTTCTTTCTATTTTTACCTTCCCTTTTTTTCCTCATAATTTTTTCTTTAATTTCTTCTTTCAATTGTTATTCTTTGATCACTTCAATCTTAAATGAAAAAAGCAAAGAAATAGCCAAATCGAAAATCTACTTATTAGGTAAGTCCAGAAATTCACAACGTAATTTTTTTATATATATTTATAATATATTTAATTTGTAAAGTTCCTTTTGTGAAGATATAAAATTATACAAATTTTTATTAACAATTTATAAAAATCTGAAAATATATCCACTTGATTTAGTCATTATATGGTCTATTTTTAATTTTCTTGGATGAATTTAGTATTTTGTGTGAGATTTATGATATTTTTAACTTTGAAAATTCTATTATTGGATTTAGAAACATGAAAATTCTAATAAAATTAAAAACTAAATAGAAGTAATTAACATTTAAATTTGCTTAATGTATATGTCATATGGTTTATTGTTAAATTTTCATAAATAGATCTTACAATTTTTCTTATTTAATTTTAAGAAAAAGTAATTTTCGTGGATGAATCTTCTAAATTTTGCATTATTTTTTTTTAAAAAAATAATTTTCTCCTATTTGTATTTTATAATTTTAAAAATTCTAAAAATGATAAAAGATAAATAATTTTTTTTAAAAAGTTAATCAATTTTTATCGTAAACTTGCTTAATTTATTCATCGTATGGTTTATTATTAATTTTTTATGGTAAAATCTTACAATTTTTGTAAAATTTTTAGAAAGAATAATTTTCTTCAAATTTTTTTATTAATATTTTTAAAGATTTTGAAAATGAGAAGAAACTGTTAGTGCATTTGTGGTCCTATTCTTGTTAGTCTAGTCATCATATGGTTCTTCATCGATCAATACGGATCGATCTTGCAAAATTTTATAAAAATTTTAAAAAATAATAATTTTCTTTGAGTTATAGTTATATTTTACTTCACATATAAAGAAGACTACTAGTATATTAAGTTATTAACTAGTAAGTTCATCGATCAATACGGATGGATCTTGCAAAATTTTATAAAAATTTTAAAAAATAATAATTTTCTTTGAGTTATAGTTATATTTTACTTCACATATAAAGAAGACTACTAGTATATTAAGTTATTAACTAGTAAGTTAGTAAGTTATTATTGACAATAGATCAAGATAAATTAATACATAGCCAAAATTTATAATTATTACTCTAAAACTTTTAAAATAATATTATAAGACTTGATTGGACCCAAAAATACTAAAATAAAACCGTGCCAAAGTGTGTCACTAGGAGGTTGGATGTGCTCGTCGGCACGCTAGTGTGCCATCTAAAACTTTTAAAATAATATTATAAGACTTGATTGGACCCAAAAATACTAAAATAAAACCGTGCCAAAGTGTGTCACTAGGAGGTTGGATGTGCTCGTCGGCACGCTAGTGTGCCATGTGTTGGCACGCAAGGGTGCCTGTGCCATATTGTGCCAGGCAATTACCAGGACGCCCCCGTACCATGACACTTTAATCCTTGATACATATATACATACATAGCGAGAGAGAGAGAGAGAGAGAGAGAGAGAGAGAGAGAGAGAGAGAGAGAGAGAGTGGCTACAATGTTGTTATCAATAAGCACCAAACACTTGGTGCTACCAATTTTTGCACCGTTAGATATTCCCTTTTGATCATTATCACACTTTAGATCATACTATTCCACCAACTACCCACCCTAGGGGACCGTTATCATCCTAACCGCACATCATTTTATTTAAGGCCCGAAAACCTAATAACACCAATGACTTTGTGTTATTAATAGTATTCTAGCCTAGTTCTCTCTCTCTCTCTCTCTTTCTCGCTCTCTCTCTCTCTCTCTCTCTCTCTCTCTCTATATATATATATATATATATATATATATATATATATATATATATATATATATGAGTAGAGCTTATATGCTTTTAAAAGCACAAGTCCATCCATGCTTGTGAATTTTTTACCATTGTATTTGTATTGAGATTTGTGCTTTTGTAAAGTCAACTAAAGAGAGAGAAAGAAAAAGTAAATAGCACAAATCTCAATGCATATCCAATGGTAAAAAATTCACAAGCATATTTTTGCTTGTGCTTTTGAAAGCATATAAACTCTACTCTCTCTCTCTCTCTCTCTCTCTCTCTCTCTCTATATATATATATATATATATATATATATATATATATATATATATATATATATATATATATATATATATGAATTGAGCTTCTATCCTACTAAGTCATTAGTGTTTGTGGGTTTTTGGCCTTCGGATGAAGATTTCTAGGGTTAGGATAATAGTGGTCTCCCAGGATTTAGTAGATGGTTGGTGGAATAGCATGATCTAAAGGGTGGAATTGGTCGAAGGGATAGATCTAACGGTGGAAAACTTAAAACACCAATTGCTTGGTACTTTTGAAAGCACCATAGCCGGACTCTCTCTCTCTCTCTCTCTCTCTCTCTCTCTCTCTCTCTCTCTCTATATATATATATATATATATATATATATAGAACTAGGTTACTATGCTATCGATAGCACCAAGTCATTGGTGCTATTAGGTTTTTAGCCTTTGGATTAAGAGATGTGTGGTTAGGATGATAGTGGTCCCTAGGATTTAGTGGGTGGTTGGAAAAATAGTATGTATATATACACGAACTAATGTATGTGTGTACTATATGTGTTATATATGTGTGTTTGTGCGCGCGTGCATCCGATGAGTTTCTCAAAGTACCATATCTGTACAATTCTCCTAATATACACCAACTATAGCCCTTATGCTGTGGCGAGTGGATGTAGCCCAAGTTCATTATGATCTTGGATGACATGTTGAGTATACAAGGCATTATTTACAGCTCGCTATATTAGAATCATAAAGTTAAATAAGATTCAAGAAATCCTGTTAGTACAATCTTCCTGATGTTCATTGTGGAACTGGAATGTTTACAATTCGATTTAATGTATGCATGCTTAACTTGTGAACCCATTACATGTTTCTGGCATTGCTCGTATTTCTACAGCTCGATATGAATTCATATGTTTGTGTATTTTCATACAAGTTAAACATTTTTACTTTAATAATGGTAACAAAAAAAAGACCTGTGCATAGCTTCTATATTAATTAATGGCACATGGGTGGCACACATCATGAACCCAAGGCAGGTTTTGAAGCTTACTCCTTATTTGATACTGTTGGCTTTTATTTTTGTTTCCTTAAATGCAAATACATGCGATTGTGTGTGCTAGTGGATAATAAACTGCTTGCATTTTACATATCTATGGTGTTTCTTCTGGCAACAAAAAAATGTTAACTTAGTAGTAACTTCATTTTTTTTTGAAGATGATGCCATTCCATATCCAAGCGCTGTACTTCACAAGCTAACTTGAAATGACAAGAATAGAGAATTCCATTTGCCAGTTCATCCAATTACATACAGCAAGAATTTATGTGTCGTAGTAAGGGGAGCTTGCAAGCAGTCAGGCACCGATGTACACTAATCACAAAAATATCTATGTGCCGACACAATTATGACACGAAATATATATATTTTTTGGCACCAATATAGTCTATTTGCTTATTATATATTAATTTGTCTACATTGTTGATGTTCTAAATAGTTGTGTGCAATCAGTAACACCTCTGTTGAAATTCATGCTAAAAATAATTCTGAAAAACTTGAAAAAAAAACTTGAAATGTATAAGATTGATAGTCTTTAAATTAATTCAAGGTACTCTTTCTTGATTAGCTTATCTTGTACTTTAGGCAATCACTAGCACCTTGCCGAGCTTGTTTCCATGGTCATCTTGAATCACAATTGATGGCGTGCATGCGCAAAGGGAACTGTACACTTGATTCATGGCTTGTACTTTAGAGGCATTACTTTGACAGCTCATATTTATTTGTTTAGCCATGTTCTTTTCCTTGTTTCTTAACTTGCATGCTTTCAGTGCACGCATGCTTCAATATCTAGTTTTTTCACCTCTGGTGTATATGATTTTTTTTTTTTTTTTTTTTTATTCTAATTTTAATAATATTGCTATGTCTTATCTATTGCACTGATGGTTTAGCACGATTTGTTTCTTTCTTAGGTTGATATATTCATGGATGTAACCTTTAACAGTCTGCATGAAGATATTAGGATTTTGAGGACCAAGCTGTCAACTTTAACTGATGAAGTCTTACTCGACAAGTCTAGTCTTCCTGCTGCTTTGAGAACTGCTCATTACATCTGTCAACAATGTGAGGCTTCATTGCAGTTTCTTCTGTCGTTGTGCCAGCAGAAATCATTCCGCGATCGTGTCCTTAGAAACAAGGTGAAATCAAACAAAGTGCAGAATTCTTATTTTTGTTTGACTTCGCATGTAGGGCCTGTTTGGTCCGGCTGGATTTTTTTGCACAAATGATGTCTGAGTTGACCTATAAGCAATAAAAAGTTTGTCGTTAAAGTATCCACGATAGCTTTTTTTGTAGTGGAAGCAAAATCTTCAATTTGGAGATTTCTGCTTTTGGTGTTCAGAAACTCATTTGAGCTTCTTGCTACAGTGAAAGCTCCAGATTTTTAATTGGCCAAACACTTGGCTCTTGAAAATTTCTAGTTTTTGTACATTTATAAAGTGGAGAGCTCTTTTGGGACCCAGCCTAAGCAGGCTTTTGCTAAAGATGGGGAAAAACACAATTTTAGTAAAATGGATTTATGAGCAGAATGAGATCTATGAATATCTTTTATAACATGCAGCTTTTCAACATTGTTATTCAAGTGTATACTTAATCTTATTGAACTAACTCTTTAAATATAATTCAGGAACTGTCTAAAAACGGTGGCATTCTATCACTGGCTCGAACGGTATTAAGGTTAAGCGTCCCGGAATGCCTTAAGGAGTCTTCTGATGTTGTTTCTGCTGTTTCCAGACTGAAGGCAAAAGTTCTATCTATTGTAAGCTTCATCGAATTGCATCATTATATCTAGTACAAACTGAGAGTTAATACTAATCTACCAGTTCTCTCTCTCTCTCTCTCTCTCTCTCTCTCTCTCTCTCTCTCTCTCTCTCTCTCTCTCAGTTGCTGCAGCTCTGTGAAGCAGAAAATATCTCTTACCTTGATGAGGTCGCTGGCTCCTCAAAGAGCAAGCAATTGGGACAGTCTGTTGCATTAGAGGTGAGTTCATTTGCTCGGAGATAAATTACTAAAACTATTATGCCTCATAGAAACTTCTTACATTGCCAAAATAATATTTGTTTTTAATGCTCCACGAATGCAGTTTCTTGATTTGCTGAAAACCCAATTCAGAAGAGAAGGAAAGCAGCTTGCCACTTCTCATGAGAGGAGTAATCCGAGGGGTTTCCTGCTTATAAATGCACTGCGTCTAGTTGACATATTCTCGGATGACTCAAATTTCCGATGTCCTATTATGACTACTACTGTAAAATAGATATCCAAATCTTGCTGTAATTTTTCTTAGGGTTAACTGCACCAAGGGCTATCCAGCCATTTCATGAGGTTTCACTTCCGTCCCAACCTTATATATGTTATGATTGAGTCCTTGTCAGTAGATTGTGTAGACCCACTTGCATCCGACCTGGAAATTTCAGTTCAGATGGTGTAGACAGTAGACCCAAATGCATCCCACCTGAGTCTATGGATCACTGTGTGGTTGTAGTGCAACTAGAAGAACTCGATTGCATTAAATACGAAAGTTAGGGGCAAATTGTAACGATTGAAAGGTTTGGGACCAAAGTGAAACCTCATGCAATGGCTGTTTAACCCTCGTGCAACTTACTCTTATCTAAAATCTGATTTATCTCCCAATTTGTAAACTTGTCTTTTCCAGGTTCCTTTTCTTACTGAAATTTTAGCTGTTCCGAATGAAGAGTTTGTTGGCAGTTGGTGCTCTGAGAATCTACGAACAATCGAGGAAGATGCTAATCTAGAATACGACCCACTTACTGCGGCTGGCATTGCACTGGTTTCTCTTGAAGAATCGACTTCTTTTCTTTTGACTGAAACTAATTATGTATGCCCTTTTATCACAAATAGCATGCCTTCAGTTACGTATGCCCAACTGAGGACTTCATGTTTGGTCAAAATAATAGCAAATCTCCATGTTTTCGTTCCTAACATATGCAAAGGTCAGGTATCTTACTCGTTATGGTCTAAGTGTCTAGTCATTTCCTGTAGATGCAGCTAATCAAGCTTCTATGCTGTAAAACAGAACAAGAAAGAGATTTGTTCCTTCGCGAGTTCCACAATTACTTGCTCCAAGAGAAGCCTGAATCTTCCACATATGTCCCAAATTCCTATTTACCAAGGGCTACCTCAGTTTATAAAAACTTATGTACAGTTATTTTACCTGTCCTCTTGGTTAAGTATATGGTTTTTCTTTTTTCTTTTTTTTTTTTTGCAAAAAGAAAAAAAAAAGAAAATCTTTCATTTTTGCAACTACAGCTCACTTTTCAATTTTTACAACCAAACTGCATCTCCACCAGAGGATGACTGATTCATCTGTATTTAAAATTGTGAACTAACTGTCAAAAATAGTGCAACTTGCTTATGTAGTGCAAGTGTTATATGGTCAGTTAAGGGCTATAATTGCAAAATGAAAGGGGTGTCCTGTTATTGCAAATTGACAAAAAAAGTTCTTTTTTCTTTTGCAAAAATGCAGGAATATATGCTCCTAGAGTTGTCACTATTATTTTCCCTCATTTGAATTTGTAAACGTGAATGTGCAGGTTCGCTGTTACTGTATGCAAAATCTTTGATACCTAACTTGTTGATTGAGGATGATGTCCAACTCCTAAGGTTACATGAGCAATTTTTCATCAAGAAAGTATTCTTTTGTTGCTCATTTCCTTTCTCTCTACCAACAAAAGAAATAAAGTTTAGTGTACATATTATTTTCCTAGCCTTTCATTCAAGATAGATTCTGTAGAGAGCTTTTCCCAGAAAGCACTCTTCTCTAGAGAAATCACATCAATAAAATTGAATACATTATCGGAAGTTAGAGTTGTGCTGTATTATAAGAGAATTGCATAAATATGATTGGTCTATTATTTATAAATTTTTTTTAGTGATTCGATTGTTATAAGTCAATTGTTGCTGTTTTTCATTGCTGATAGTTCTTTTGCAGGATATTTACTGATACGCTTCAGAATTTGACTCATCTACAAGTTGGAGAAAATCTTGTAAGTATATCTAACCGTGATTGTGCCTTGGTTAACTTCATCTGATATTAATTTGTATGAGCCATTCCATTTATTGTGCCTCACACATCTTTGAAATTTACTGCAAAAATTGAAAGTGGTTATAATTTACATTAAATGCATCTGGATTATTTGCAATTAAATATATCTATATGGTTTTGATTACATACCATTCAGTATGATCAAAAAAATAAGTTAAAAGCGCGCATTCTTAGGCTTTCACATTGTAGTTGTTCTTATTTATAGAGGAAAAAAGTACAGTAAAAGAGAAGGCTCCTTGGCTGTAATGTTCTTGATAAAATATTAGTGAGTTTTTCCTAAATTTTCCCCTTTTATCTATATATTTTCCTTTCAATTTTTACAGTCCCAATTTCTTTTTAGTTCACAGTAAACAAAAATAAACATATTCTATTCCCCCACTATAATTACGACTTTCTTTCACTTGCGATCCAAACCCTACTCATCAATCTTTAAATCCCACTTCTACTCCTAAAACTTTTAAATTTTCTTTTACACCCTTAATACTTTCTCCCTTTTTTTCATAGAAAAATCCAGAACCCTCTAAAATATAGGATCCCTCAACTTGGACTGCATCGCATTGGTGCCAAAGTCTTGGTCTTTTTACTTTTTAGGAAAGTCTCCTCGAGAAATTCATCCTGTGCTTTGAGCCAAATTTTAGAAAATTAAATTTTATATCCCGTAACATCTAGCACATAAAATCCATATCACTACCCTAGAGACTAATCAGAAAACTTGTAAGATGGAAGATTATTTCAAAAGAATTTCCAAGGTGCATGGAAGGTGGAAGATCTTGTGTATAGAGTTGGTATGTGAAATGTCTTAGAGGGAGTTTGGAGACTTGATGTGTGATCAGAAGTTGGAGCATTAAAACGTAAGGTGTAAAATTTGGTGGCAGTTGCAAGATGATGCAGAACCATTGTATCCGTATTTGAGGATGCTAGATGTAAAATTTGTTGAAGCCTTTGCTATTGGTGGCTCTTCTTTTCGCAGGAGAGTCACCCTGCCGTATGTCCAGTTCAAGAGTATGTCCTAATTTCTATGGGTAGGTTTTGATTTGTCTATTTTAGTGCTCTTCTTTTGTTCCTTTTTCACTTTTTCTTCTTCTGACAGTCTTTTTCTTCCTTGAATTTGTGCTGATTTTCCGCAATTTTTTGTGACAATTTTTGTATTTTTTTTTTCCCAATTGACATTTCTGGTGAGCCTAAAAGTCTTTATTCTTTTTTTAAAACTTCGTTTATGCCATATCTTGAATTGTCTTTTTTTTTTTTCTAATTCAGAAAAATTAATAAAATCCAGAAAATACTGCACAAATATAAAATTTTTTGAAATTCAAAGAAAATTTTCGAGTGTTTCTAGAAAAATTTTCAACTCAAATTTTGTTTTTCTTTATGCCCAATTTGATATTTCTGATGAGCCTAAAAGCTATATTCTATTTTCTAAACTTCTTGGATTACTCTAAAGCCTTATTTATTTTTCTTGCTCCGTCTTATTCCAATGTTGAATTTACCTGAATAGTAGGACTGTCGGTACCCGCCTTAATTCATAAGTGAATTGCTCGTTAATCTGACTGATCATTCTCATAAGGCTAACCCACTTTTAGCTGCCTGACTACCAATGCAGCTATCACTTATGCTTTAACTAAATTAGGAATTACTTGAATGCAAGAGGTAAGTAATAAAGAGTTTATCTGCAAAAACATAATGAAAATGATTGGATTCATTAACAATTTATCGACTGTAACACCCTCTGTCACGCCCCGAGGTCGAACTGCTACCCATGCTTGCCAACAGATCTGCCACCTATACGGGAATCCTCGCTCAGGTGAAGCGTCTAACTTGCAAAAGATAATATCTAACAACTATACCAATATCAGAGCTGGAAATAAACGGCTAGAATAAAATCTCACATAATTGTACATTTGTAATATAAGTAGTAACAACACCTTTCAACAGAGTAAAAGTAAAATATAATACAGACCATACAGTGCTAAATCCAACAACTCAAAATGGTACATCTAACTCTCCAAACTCAGTAGGGATCTAACTCTCAACTCCTTTACCTCGGTCAGATGATGTAGCAGGTGCAGGGACTGAAACAGAAGTCTCTGCAAAAAGGAACACCAATAGCGGGTGTGAGAACTACAATAATAAAGTAGTCCTCAGTCGATACTGTCTCTAAGATCAACGATCTGCCCACTAAGTCTACTGGAGGCAAAAATAACTCCAACTATTGAAAAGCAGGAAAAGTTGGAATAAAACTACAACTACTATGCCTCTATCTACTATACTCAATGGAAGAATAAAATGACAGTATGCAACCATTCGCTCTCTAGGTGCTTAAATCAACCCAATCTCACTAACTGCCACACCGGGTCCAGTCAAACCTGCGCCACCTACTACCACAACATCCACGGAGGACCGAAATCACGTTGGGCGTCCAACCGGACTGTATCGACATCACGCAGAAAAACAGACCCAGCTCTGGAGCAGCACTCAAGGGATGCGACCTCACCAAGGAAAAAGTTGTGCATCTTAGTCGAGCTCAATACGGCTCCTGCAGGCTATAATCCAATCTACGATCAATCAGATCGACAAACTCACAGTGCTCAACAAGCTCACAATACTGGCTGGAGAACCCTCAACAGCCCAGGATCACTGTATCCTCGGACAGCTCCCGACACTAGAATCTCAACTAGCAAAAGCTATAAAAATCCACTCGGTCCCCAGCAAGGATTTAAGTATCCATCGGCACGGGCCGTATTTACCGTGCCGTACCGTGCCAACAAGATACCGGCACGATACAGCTCCCGTGCCGATGACACAATTCAAAACCCTTTTTTCTTAAAATTAGTAAATAATTTTCTTAATAAAGTTAAAAATATTTGATAAAGATACATAATAAGCAATTAAAAAATTTTGTTGCTAAAGAAATTAAATATTTCATGCTATTATGTGTCGGCACGCATGTATTTTTTGTGACCGGCACTTATCGGCACGGCTCGGCACGCACCGTGCCGTACCGTGTCGGCAAGTTTTCGGCACGACCTCGTGCCACGGCACTTAAATCCTTGGTCCCCAGGCACGAGCGTAAATGCAACATATACTACCCAAGGTTTAAAGTGCCGCCCGTGCCGCGGCGGCATGGGCGGCACGTACCGTGCCCCTCAAATGGGGGCACGGTACAGGGGGGGTATCGCACCCCCCCTCCGTCTCGAGCGATACCCTTGGGTATCGCTCGAGACATGGCGATGCCCATAGGGTATCGCCGTGCCGTGCCGAGCGGCACGGCCTTTTTCCCTTTTTTTTTTTTTTTTTTTTTTTTTTTTTTTTTTTTTTTTAATCAAATGCATAGAGTATTTATTATTATTATTTTTTAAAAAAATCACATATTGTATGGTACATATTTTTTGTTTTAATCTTTAAGAGATTTAGGTTATTTTGTTCACTAACTAATTTAGGTTGTTAATAAATGTGAGTATCTTTAAGAAATTTAGATTATTATTATTTATTAACTAATATAAAAAGTAAAGAGATAAAGATAAAATGATAATGTGGTTATAAATCAGATTTTTAAAAGATTTAAGTTGTTATTATTTACTAACTAATAGCAATCTAAATCTTTTAAAAATTTAGGTTTTATGATTAAAAATATTTTTTATCTCTTTTTCTTCTTATATTAGTTAATAAATAATAACAATCTAAATATTTTAAAAATCTAATCGGTACCCACATTCTCATTTTATTTACGTATCTCTCTATAATTTTGTTTGAAATTAACTTAATCATGAAAATTATAGCTAAAGGCGGTCCACCGTCTTTAGAAGACGGTGAGCCTTCTGTATGTGGCGTTGATATGACAAGCTGATATGACAAAAATAGGGTTAGTTTTACAAATAAAATTTTGATAAGATTATTTCGCAAATTATAAAATTTTAGAAAGTTATTTTGAAAAATAACTCCATTGTACTTTATATATAAAAAAAAAATATCAATATGTTAATTGGTGAGTATAATAAGCTATATATAACCAATATTCATAATTTTTTGACTAAACATTTCAAAACAATATTATAAGAGCTTATTGGGAACAAAAAAAATAAAAAAAAACGTGCCAGAGCGTGCCACTGGGAGGTCATGCGTATCCATCGGCACGCAAGCGTGCCGGTACCGTACCGTGCCAGGCGGCGAACGGCACGCCCCCGTGCCACGGCACTTCGAACCTTGATACTACCCAAACCACTCAAACCCTCCACTCAGGGCGAGAGAAAAATACATAAGCCGATAACAGTAAGATACAGTACAATAATTTTTCTAGGGGTCCAGATATGGGTGAGACAGCTGATAATAAATATTTTCTAGTGTCCACTAATCTCAGAAATATACCAAAAATATATGGGGTTCCAAACTAGGTTTCCACAATTTTTCAGGCCACTATCAGATTTTATCAGGTATATAAACAACTAAATCTAGCATATTGGATATCTATAAAATAGACATAGAAGGAAACTTGTAGATTTTGGAAGAAATCTAACCTACCTGGATCGCTATCCAACTACGGCAAGAAGTCGAAGTGGCGCGGCACAACCCACTGTCAAGGTACTGCCGGAATGAAACGTTGGCACTCGCGCCCGCAACCACGCTTCGTCTTTAGCTAGGATAGCCCCAAAGAGCACAGGAAAACTCCAAATCAGCCACCAATCTCAACTCCAAGCTCTCAGCTCCAGCACTCAACACAATCCAAGTCTCAGCTCAAAACATCTCCAGCACAGTGAACGTCATCCACGCTATCGCCCTTCAACTCACCCCTCTTCTCAGCACAAGGAGAGACACACCTCACACAACCAGGAGGAGGGAGGAAAATCAATCATCAATAAAATCCCATAACTCCACATCTCAGCCAAAGGTAGCATAGCTCAAAAATCCGACAAAATTCGAGAAAACCCAAAGACTCGAAAAACTCGATGCCTGGCTCAACAAACAGATGGGAAGATCCGCCGTCGAAAACTCCACCTCAGGGAAACTCCACTCAACACTCTCGTCCAGCTCCGAAGCTTCGGTGCGATGAAATCCACAAATTCTGAGTTGGAGCTTCACTGCTACAACTTGTGCTGCTCCCTGTTCTGTCTCTCTGTGCTCCACCGCCTGGAGGAAAAATGAGGAAGAAGATGGAGATGGAAAACACGCTGGACACGCTCACAGGAGTGGAACAATACACGTGTGGCGTGCGAGCATGCGGATCACGTAGTCAAACCTTTGTGGAAGATGAGCCGCGAAACAACTCGAATTACTAACTTGTCCACGCGAAAAAAAACCGCATTTCGGGCGCCCTCAACATCTACTCGAGTGCCATAATCTTCAGAACTATAGTAATAACAGGCTCTCCCAGGCCGCCCACTCAGCTACAGTACCGTGCCCGAAATTTCGGAACAGTATATCATCCTCTCAGCTGCTCCTCGGGCGTCCGCTCCCTACGCCCGATGCTACAGTACAGCACTCGAAGTCCACCGCCTCTGCTGACCGCATAATCAAGCACAAATCTCGAAGAAATCCCAACCACACGTTTCGGACTGCTGCAGTAACTTTCGGGCGCCCCAAGGTGCGATATGCAAATAGGTAAGACTTTCGAGCGTCCGGAACCTCTTTTAGGGCGCCCGAAATGCCTGGAACTCCAGTTCCTTGTTATTTGTTATCCGACGTCTGTTTTTGCATCTATTTCGCGCTAAACGACACTCGCTTGATCTGAACGTTTCTAGATGTGTCGGTCAGTTCAAGGAAACACTCCCGAACGGCTACAAAGCTCCGGTACTTTACACCTTCTTTCCCCCGCCCCTGCCCCTGTGCCCGCCCACTCCCAACACCCCCCCTCTCCCAAACCATAAAAGAGAAAAGAAAAGAAAAGAAAAAAGGGACTACTAAAATATGGTTCTTCAGTCTTATACAATTCTTTGGATATTGTGAACTGTCCTAATGCCACTTATTACTTTGACCAAACTGCGGCATGGCTGCTCATGCTTGGTATTGTAATCTCAGGTCATGTGAACTTATTGTTAGTTTGCCACTATTGCTCCTGATCAAAATTCAGAGTCATAATTTCACGTTCCGTCTCTTCTAGCGTCTTAAAGTTTTGGAAGTTTCAACAGTTTCATTATAGTTAATTTTTGTAGTTCAGACTGAAAATTTTTGAAATTCAAAGATGAAGTGTAGTGTAAACAAGAGAAAAGAAACAATTTTCTATAAATGTTGAGAGAAGTCCTTTTTTCAGTCTAATTTAATAGTTTCATTGGTCTTGAGCCCTCTTGGATTGGCACTTTTGCAAATAATTGAGAAAATGCACTTTGGTTTTTGTTATCAGGTTATGTCGTGAATGATCGAAGTCGAATACTTCCACAAAGTTATAATTTTAAAATTACGAGTAACAAATTTCTTCATTGAAATCAGAAAAGTGAAAACTCATTTTGTGGGATGAATAATTTTCCATCACATACTTAATAGGAATAACAATGTAAACAACTAGGAAAAAGTGCTGTTCATTTAGGCATTATTGAGAATCATATTGGTCTTGTAGTGTAAAATATAACTCTTATATGAACTATAGTTAAAAGAGGCTAAAACTTGTGTAGAAAAATGAAATAGATTTCTAAGAACAAAATAAAATGAGGTTTCTCCTATTGAAAGTTAGATCTTTGCTTGAGCTTGTAGAGCCCCGTGTTAGGCCTTTAAAAGGTTCTGTGCTGCTTTGTTGTCATCGAATAAGTTTTGTTATCTGAAAATCTTTTGTTTACTAGAATTTTGACTATGCTCGCTAGCATTGTTGGCATAGAGAAATTCAACCTTCTAGTAGGTGTTTGTGGACTCATCGTTCAAAAGTCTCAAGCTGTGCCTTGACGGTGAATCCTCCTCGAGGTTTTAAGATCGTAGTAACCTGTAACTAAGATAATGAAAAATTGGTTTAGGATATTATGGAGATAATTTCTTTGATGGATAGAATCTTATGATTAAGTTTCGTTATCAAAAAGAAAAAAAGAAAAAAGAAAAAGGACCAATCACTCCAGTGACTTAAAAGTCGTGCTTAATTCTTCTGATATCTGCATTTAAACTTAAACCAGGTTGACACAAGATCTCCAGGCTATTTTGTCAGTTTTGCAATTTCTAGGCAAGCAATATTGTGCTAAAAATAATTTCTCGGCCTTCCCATCTAGTTGGAACCTTAAGAAAGAAATCCTTAAAATGCTGATTGATCTAAATAGAACTTCATCTACTATTTACATCATGCAGAAATATCCAAAAAATTCAGTACAATTTATTGTAAAATCCAAAAACTTCCCACCAAATTTATATAAATTGTTTTCTTAGCTAGTTCTGAACATTAAATTGCTATAGTATTTTGGAACCAAATATTACATAAGGTGCTTTGTAATGGTTGGTCTCGGCATTCCTTTGTCACTCCACATGTTCTAAATGAAGGGTCTGTTTTGCTTGACTGAAGCTTTTGTAGAAGTTTGGCTTAGAGCTGTTCGAAAAGCACTAACGGTTTTTTAAGTAATATTGTTTTATCAGCTTCTCGCTACAGTGGAATTAAGAGTTGCATTTGCGGCCTAAAAGCTCATTTTAGCTTCTCATTGTAGCAAATGCTTCAGACTTGTATATATATATATATATATATATATATATATATATATATATCGATGATTTAAGTACCGTGGCACGTGGTCGTGCCGAAAACTTGCCGGTACGGTGCGTGCCGGGCCGTGCCGACGAGTGCCGGTCACAAAAAAAACGTGTACCGACACATAATAGCATGAAATATTTATTTTCTTTAAGCAACAAAATTTTTTAATTGCTTATTATGTATCTCTATTAAATATTTTGAACTTTATTGAGAAAATTACTTAATAATTTGGCTAAATTACAGAAAACCCCCCTCTAATATCCCGCTTTTTCACTTTACCCCCCTGTCATTTAAAAGTCGACAATCTGCCCCCTCGTAATTTCAGAAATGTCTTTAGGGGGCAACACCGTTAACGGAGGGGGTAAAATGACCATTATGCCCTCCTCTTTCTTTTTCCTTTTTTTTTTCTTTTCTATTCCGAAGTTTTTTTTTTTTTTTTTTTTTTTTTTTTTTTTTTTTCTTTTCTATTCCGAAGTTTTTCTTTTTTTTTTTTTTTTTTTTTAAGGGATATTTTCCAAGGGTATTTTGGGTATATGAAATTATATTTTTAAAAAAACTGACGGTCAACTGACGGCGGGGGGGTTATTGCACATTTTGAAATTACGAGGGGGCAGATTGTCGACTTTTAAATGACAGGGGGGTAAAAGTGGAAAAGCGGGATATTAGAGGGGGGTTTTCTGTAATTTAGCCTAATAATTTAAAGAAAAAAAGGTTTTGAATTGTGCCATTGGCACGGGGGCTGTATCGTGCCGGTATCTTGTTGGCACGATACGACACGGTGGATACGGCCCGTGCCGATGGATACTTAAATCCTTGATATATATATATATATATATATATATAGGCTCCTATGCTTTCAAAAGTACGGAAATCTCTGTGCTTGTAAGTTATTTTCGATGATGAGGCATCCAATTCGGCTATTGGTTCTGTTAAACATGATCTACAGTGTTGGAGCTATCTAAAACCAAATTTCATAAGTTTTTAATTTCGTTTGTTTAATGAACGAGTAGCTTCAAAATGAATGGCTGAAAATAAAAATCTTATAAAAAAGAGTGATAAAAGAATTAAATTTAAATCAAAAGTATTATATTACTCTTGATGTTAGTAGAATTTTATAGTAAAATTTCATGTAATTTGGATTGTTCTAGATTGTTGAATTTACAAACGTACCACATCGGCCGTTAAAATAGTCATTTTTTAGATCCTTTGATCACTTGGTAAATGGCGTCGAAAAATTATGAAATTCGGTTTCTAAATAGTTCTAATAACATAGATCATACCTAACGGAGCCGATCGTTGAATCGGATGTCCCATCATTGAAAACAACTTACAAGTACGGAGGCCTTCGTACTTTCGAAAGTACGGAAGACGTACTATATATATATATATATATATATATATATAGAGTTGGGCTGGAATGCTATTGATAGCACCAACCCAACTTTGCCACCCATTTTTTAGCCTTTAGATCGCATTGAGATTTGTGCATGCTCTTTAATGAAAAAAAGAAAAAAGAAAAAGTAAAAAGAAAAAGTAAAAAGTAAAAAGCTTTTCTTTTTCATTAAAGAGCATGCACAAATCTCAATGCGATCTAAAGGCTAAAAAATGGGTGGCAAAGTTAGGTTGGTGCTATCAATAGCATTCCAGCCCAACTCTATATATATATATATATATATATATATATATATATATATATATATATATATATAGGGTCCGGCTACTATACTCTTATGAGTAAAATTTTTTTGTACTCATAAGTTTTCATCCCTTGGATGAAGGAATGTGCGGTTAGGATTATAGTAGTTCCTAGAATTTATACTATTTCACCAACAACCTAGTAAACCCTAGGGGGACTACTATTATCCTAACCGCACATTCCTTCATCCAAGGGTGAAAAAGTTATGAGTACAAAGGGGTTTATACTCATAAGAGTATAGTAGCACTACGCTACATATATATATATATATATATATATATATATATATTATATATATATATATATAGAGAGAGAGAGAGAGAGAGAGAGAGAGAGAGAGAGAGAGAGAGAGAGAGAGTACGTCTCCTGTACTTTCAAAAGTACGAAGGCCTCCGTGCTTGTAAATTGTTTTTGATGATAGAGCATCCAATTTGACGATCGGTTCCGTTAGGCATGATCTACACTATTTGAATTATTTAAAAACCAAATTTCATAACTTTTCAATATGATTTACTAAGTGATCAAAGGGTCTCAAAAATGACTATTTTAACGGTCGATGTGGTACGTTTGTAAGTTCAATGGTGTAGAATAATCTAAATTACGTGAAACTTTAATAGAAAATTTTACTTAACATCAAGAGTGAGACGAAAACTTCCGGTTTAAAATTTAAGTCTTTTATCACTATTTTTAATGAGATTTTTATTTTCAACCGTTCATTTTGGGGCTACTTATTCACTAGGCAAGTGAAGTCAAAAAATTATGAAATTTGATTTCTAGATAGTTCCGACATTGTAGATCATGTCTAATGGAACCGATCTGCGAATCGGATGTCCTATCATTGAAAACAACTTACAAGCATGGAAGCCTCCATACTTTCGGAAAGCATAGGAGCCTAGCTCTATATATATATATAGTCCGGCTACCATACTTTTATGACTAAGATTGTCTTCGTACTCATTAGTTGTTTGTCATGATAGAGCTTATGAATTAACGATCCATACTGTTAAATATGATTTAGAGCATTTGAAAGTTTTAGAAATCAAATTTTATAATTTTTTGACATCATTTATCTTACAATCGAGAGATCTCAAAATTGATAATTTTTAACGGCCATTGCTAGTTTAACGGCGTAATAGAATTGGAATTGATTGGATTTTTTATAGAAAATTCTATTTATTATTTAGTTAAAGGCCAATTACTCAATCTTAAATTGAAGAATCTGATCCTGTATTTTTAGGAGATTGCTCGATTTTTTTTTTTTTGAGAAAAAAGATTGCTCGATTTTGACCGTTCATTTTATGCTTACTTGATAGACTTTATTATAATTTCAAAAAATTACGAAATTCATTTTCTAGAAGTTTCAAATTCTCTAGATCACATTTAATGGTATGGATCGTCGATTCGGAATCTCCATCATCGAAAACAATTTATGAGTACGAAGGACTCTATACTCATAATAGTATAGTAG